>JANSTQ010143472.1:0-12584 GCA_026167885.1 Bergia puertoricense
TGGTTTCTTAGTTTTCTTCCATAAATACACTTGTAAATTTGTAAATTGCAAAAAATTAAATAAAGGTTAAAAAAAAATAAAGAAAAGAAGAAAAAAAAAAAAAAAATATATATATATATATGGCCAAACAGTATTCAGTAAAACTAAATTTTGTTTACATGCTCGGCAGCCTGCACAGATATTGGGCAGAACGGTTGGTTATGTGGAGGGAGCAATACCAGAGAAAAACCCTTGAAGCCAGATTGATATAAAAATATCTTAGCCCACATACAAACTACAGATAAGGCTGCAAACTGTCTCATTCTTTTTTCAAGGATAGAAGGGGAAAACCAAGTAAACGAGCGACAAAGTCGCGAGCGATTCGGCGATGAGCTATCTCGTCGCCCGCTGTCGCTCGGATGACATGCTTGTTCATTTACCGCTCGTTCCCTTGTTTATCTTGATTTCTGAGAAAATGGAAAGGACAACAAGTCTAAACAAGGATTGAAACCTGATGGGAGGCCATCAATTAAGCAAACCTGACTTGCATTATCTTTATAAAAACGGCTACCATTCCGTTCACACGTAATATAATGGTATCCGGGGAACTTGCACATCAATATTCAAACAACAAAATCTCAATATACTGCGGATAATAGTCAATTACTTCCAGTTATTTCTGTGTTTGTGCAATTTTCCTCTGGTATATTGAACATCTTGAAGGTATATTAACCTTTGCCGCAAAGTGGTTTTGAAGCCCACATTTATTAGTTCCGCACATGGTCAAATCTGACCTTTGAACTCTTTGAGTTAGGGACAAAATTTTAAAATCAGTTAAGGAGCAAATATTTGAGCATAGGAGCATTTTTCAAACTCATCCAAATTACTTTAATTAATTTTAAGCCCCAACTTTAGTGCCATTTCACATTAGTAATGAACGCTGTGAACTACTATTAATCATTACATCACTGCTGCAAAGAAAATTGCACTTGAATTAACTATAGATTATAGTGGATCTCATCTCATAGCTGATCATCCTTTTCCCTTTTGAATGTGGGTGTTACAAAAACCAAAACCGAGTCTATTAATTAATGAAACCCTCCATGCGATGTTTTGTACCAATAAAGGAATTGTAGAAAAAAGCCGAAAGGTTTTTATAGCAAATTTCTATGAAAAAACAATTTCATGGGCTTGATCCTCAAAGCCTTTCTTTGTGTTTTTTACAATCACTTTTAAATCATTAAAATAGTCAAGTTACGATCTGTTGTATTTATATCTCGGTCTATGACAAGGAGCAAAAAGCCTTCCAACAGCTTACGAGAGTTTTTTAAGCAATACTAGAGAGCCTTTGGGATGAAATGCCCTCATGCCCCCGGGACCTGATCCATAATTAGACGTAGCTGCAACCGAGCAGTGCTACTAGATAAAATCGTAACACCCCACCCAAAATTACCGAAAAAGCGTACGGAAATGATCTAAAACCGCAATGCCGCAAACCCCAATTTTAGGCAACGTTACGACGTTCTAAACAAGGTTTATTGACTTTCCAGAAATAAATCCGGTCTCAGTTTCAGCAAGTAAGCTTTTTTTATTTCTGATATAATCAGTTAAAATACCCTTAATTCTCAGCTAGGAGCTAAAATTTAAGACGATTATCAGATATCCCGTTGAGACCCTTTCCTAGGGCTTCATGAGATACTGCCGCAGCCTCTTTTTCAATTTGGGATAATCTACACGCGCCGGATTCAGTACAATCACTTTTGACAGTTTTAAATCCTCGCAACCCCAAAGCGAACGGACTTGAAGTTACTTTTTCTTAAACCTCCATTGCGTAACAGTTGAAACATTCTTTGAACGAATCAATAAAGTTACAAAATGCTTTAGAATATTTAAATATTGGAATGTAGCTCACTTAGAGTTGTGTCCGGTTTACATATATTATATATATTTGCTATAGTAATGGCAACTCTATATTAAAAAAAACACTTAAGTTTCATGGATTTAACCAATATATTACTGACATAGAGCAACAGTTAACAAACATACAACGATGATCAGATTTATAGATTTGCAATATTTTACAACACGATAAATTTATTACTAATAATAGACCATAATAGTTACAATAATTATACAATTTTTAATACACTCTTTTTTATATAAGAACCTTTTTTATAAGAACGTTGAGGCTGAAAAAATCCCAAAATTTGAGACGTGCCAAGAACATGCTGAGGGTGGGGATACGTAGAGAACATTTATTTTACATACTGTATTCAGTGGAGACAATTTTTTTGTTGGACTGTAAAATAATGCCTAATGCTCATACAACATCGCCTGATGGCTATTCCGAATGTGGATATACAAAGGCAACTAATTACACTCGTACATTTTTTAAGAAAACACTAAATTACTGAAAGCGCAGTTACAAATTGTTATATTTCCACTTTGTGTTGGCATGTGTGAATGGATAACAAAAATTTAAGAATGTACCCAATCCTAAAAAATCGCACTGACATTTTAAGAACATTTGAGGCTGAAATCCTCAGAATAATTAAGAACACCCAGCTTCGACCCCAAAATTAGACGTTCTTATAAAAAAGAGTGTACTTTGGAATTTCTATTGATTTTTTGATATAAGGAATGTGCACACAAATTATCATTCGAGACCTCTTTCATACTAAGAACATAAATAAATACGTTTTATCGTCAAAACTCCTAAAAGCCGTCCTGCAGAACACAATTATTCAAGCAATGAACAATGATTTTATTCAACTCAGTTTCCTAGGGTCTTTGTTTATCAAAACTTATAAACCGAGTCTCAACTCAGGAATCAAAGCAGTCAAAGAGCTTGTATTGTTTAGCTGATTAGTGCATTTCATTCCATCCTTGTAATTTTTTCTCACTCTTGCAACACATTAATGAACTTCACACTTATTCAATTATTGCTTACTCACGGCCTCCATTCACCTGTTTATAAACTCAGCAGTCTGTAAACACTTAGGCCCGGGCCAAACGTCGAACTTCACAGGTGCCGAACTAAATTCAACGAATTAAGTACATGTCTGCTTATATTACTATTAGGATGAACCTCAGTCAAACTTTCGACTCGATATGTCGGGAATAACGGCTTAGGGTCGACTCTGGGACAAACGTCGATCTTCACATGTAGAGAATAGTAGAGAAGAATTTGAAGATTTGTATTTGACGCCATTTTTAATATTTTTTTTTCGAAAACCCGTTCTGCATTCTGAGCACTGCACTGGTTTGGATTGATGTATTATGTTCGACGTTTGACGCAACAGTCGAACTTAACTAATTTGGGTCGACCCAAACTGCAATTTAGTTCGGGTGAAGTTCGACGTTTGGCCCCAGGCCTTACATCTGTTTCGACAATGGTTTTGCAATAATACCGAAATATTAACATTTCAAAGTCTATGTCTTGTTTTTAACTTAAATATTAAATCAAGTAAGAATATGCTTTTTGGAGTTGCATTTGTTCTGGCATATTCTTGTTTTGAGTTTTCAGATTTTCAATTGGGAAACATGTGTGCTGAGATTGTTAAAGTTATAAAACCCGTCATGCTTCTATTGCTGCTAAGTTAGCGAGCTAGTTCCCACAAGAAAGGTATGTTATATAGCCGATTCTGTAAACATACTCGGTAAGACCGAAAGCAGGTCAGCCAAGGTCACTCTGAGCTGAATTATGTCTCGGTAACAGATGTTCCTCAACAATATTTCTTGTTATTAAATTGTTTTTTTTTTAAATACACTGTCACAACATAGAAGAAGAGAAGTGAGGGAACTCCTCGCCGGTTTATCGCTCAAAAAGGCTTCAAATCGTACGCAGAACGCACAGAACACTCAAGTACACGGTTAATTTGAGGTAGGCATACTTTATCTCAAAGCCTTATAATTGGTGTCTAGCATACGGTAGTGATGTACAGAAATGTATTCAAAACACGAATTATAAGCTTGGCCTGCCTGTGCTTTCTTTAGTCTTTTCTTTTGGTTGTTTAGTGTTTCGTTGATATACAGGACACTGTTCAGTAGCGTTGAAACGTATTTTCCATTTTGAACATTCGACTCTTATTACACGCTTTTGTTTATTGTTTATAAGAACCAAATAATCCAGCTATGGCTCGTAAATGTTTATAGTCTTTAAAGCGTTGTTCTTAAAGCTTCTTAATCTTTTTGAGAGAAACTCGGCTACTTA
Source organism: Bergia puertoricense (assembly GCA_026167885.1). Classification (NCBI taxonomy): domain Eukaryota; kingdom Metazoa; phylum Cnidaria; class Anthozoa; order Zoantharia; family Parazoanthidae; genus Bergia; species Bergia puertoricense. The sequence goes on from JANSTQ010143472.1 coordinate 4,193, forward strand.
AATTCCTCTTAAGTTGTTATTTTCTTGGTTTTTATACAAATATAAATGTTCTGGTTGAAAAACGTTTTTATGGATCTCGCACAGAGCTTGAGTTTAAGTCTTAGAATGTTTTTAAGTTGTTCTTAAATTTAAGCACATCTGCAAAACTTGTTTGGCTCTCTTCATTCTTACGGCTATAGCACCATAAGGCTTTCTAACACCTGGTTTCACCGCCGCCACAGAGACATGTTTTGTAAACGTTTTGTAAACGTTTGTCTCCGTTTATCGTATCATTTCAGTCTTATGATTTTAAACTGAGATTGAATCTCAAAATTTTAGCTAAATTTATTGTTGCACAGGCAAAGTTTAACATAAAGAAAGTTATTCAGTAATTTTTAACTCTGTGTGTTCATTTAGAGTTTGTGCGCTCCCAAGTCCAACTGGAGTCTCGGGGTACACGTAACGTGACTAAGCTGATCATGCTGTCAACTGAAAACGCCTAACTTTTTTCTGTTAGATTTGTTCCTTTTTGTTCCTATTGTATCCTTTCATTTTTCCCTGAAATGAAAACTGACGTCCTCAGGTTATCCTTTATGTCGCGCTCTGTAGGGTCTACATGCGCATAATTATTCAGCGAATTTCGACTCTTTCATTATTTATGCCCACAAATTGTGTGATGGTTTACCAGTATTTCAAATGTCCCCAGTATGTTTTCTACTCACGCAGAGGAAAATATTTAACAAAGGTTAATGATACTTATATGGCATATCGCCAGCAAATCCAATGTGAGCCAGCACCATATTCACATGTTCAATTTTAAACAAAGTTCTTTCTATTTTAAAAGCGGTATAATAAATTAAATTGTTACCTCATACGGGAAATACTTTTATATTTGAATAAATGGGAGTGGCTAGGTAAGTATCATATATCGGATTACAGAATATTAACACGGAACGTTACCTTTTAAGCCTGGTTTTCATATGACGGAAAAACCCCAGACAATAGGTGTTTTGGCTGTTTCCCGAATCCCCGACTGTCTGAAGTTTTCCCGACAATTAAAAGCACGAAAAAACTAGATGCACGATCCCAGTCATAGAGAAAATTTAGTAAAAGTAGGAAAATACAGAAGAACGTTACTATTTCCCCGTTCCATTCCCACGGAAAAAATCACAGGTGATCGGGGACATCTAGGATATCGTGTAAACATGTGGGACCGTCCCGAAACAGCAAATTTACCAATCATTTGGGATTTTCTTGACGTATAAAAGCAGGCATAAGTTTTTTATCGCTAATTTCATTCACTCGTAAACTAAAATGCTATTAGACCGTTAAAAACGTTTTAAGTTGTTAAACTTTTGCATGAACAATGTTTTATATTTCACACCTGTGGAACTTCTTATCATTTAGAAAATAAGGTTAATGAAACCGTGTCTGTTAATCACTGCTGATGATTATTGCTGATAATTAATTACTGGGGTTTTGTAATTGTGTTGACACGGTTTACCTTTTTTGGTGTGTCGCTGATTCGATATATTGATCAACGATAAAACTTTATTGTGTCCATGATCCATGCACGCAAAATATGTTGATTGTAGAGCCATCGTTGTCCATCCTAAATCTAGCTTTAACCGCCATTTCGGATAAAAATCAAGGTCGATAAACTGATATTAACAAATGGTCGTTTAAAATACTCGGTTCGAGCAAAAGAGCAGTTTACATAAGCTTAATACGGCTGTGTCAAACATGCACGCACTTTATGAGAACCAGATAATATACATGAAATGGTAATTATAATATCCTGCATAATTAATATCCATTTTCCCTGTCATTTCGGACAATTGGTCCACACATTATGTCAATCTAAATATTTCCTAATGCTTCTTTACCCTAGATTAGCGTCAACTTTGTCAAGTTTTAAGTCAAATGAACTTTCCCGAGAAAAATGTCCCAAAATGTTTGAGTTTTAAAATAAACTTTTGAATTGTCTGTTGAATCAAAGCGTATTTGACCTCCTACAGAGCGTGTACGCGTGTTAGAGGAAATACGCTGAAAGCAGCAGCAGTCTTGAGTAGTAAATGTTGAATACTAAGACTTTCTTGAAATCAAAGAGCACATCTGCTCATGTTGTGATTATGACTCAGGACAACCTTAACTGCCTCAGCTGAGATTGCCCATTCAAGCTTTAAAGCTGTTCCGAACCTTAAGGAAAATTTGAACCTCAGTGTTCTCATCCATAAGGATGACGTCTGGCTATCTAGGTTGTCCATTAAACAAATATTACGCTACAGAAAGTAGATTTTCGCCAGGAAAATGTGAAAATTCAACTTTCGGTGGAGCTAATATAGTAGAGCGCTTGCAGCAAACAAGCTGGAACTTAATTGAACTCTGCTGAGAATTAATTTAACGTGAAACCAAAGACACAATAACTGTTTTGTCATTTGACTGACTATTAACTCTACGATGAGGGACTAAAATGAGCGAACTAAGAGTTTATGAAAACACTTTCATTATTTTTAGATAAAATAGATTAAGATCAAGGTTATTATTAATATTAATAATTATTAATAAATAAATAAATAGTATTAACTGCAAAAATTTTTATGTCTTTATTTCCGCGAAGCCAGACAAACAATCCAATCAGTTTTTAAGAAGAAATGGTTTGATTTTCCGGCACTTAATAAGAAACAAATAGAAAGATCTAAAATGTTTTAAAAAGTATTGACATCTGCTTAAGGCAATAAAAACATAGAGGCCAAGTTCAATATTGATATTATGAACTGCCACTAATATATATTAAGTATAAAATATTTCAAACAAAAGTTTCAAAATTCTTTTCATAACGGAAGAACGTTCTTGAGAATATTATTAGTAGTAGCACTCGTCATTCTTATGATTGGGTAAAAATTAACTACGTATTTATTTAATTTATCTCTTTTTTGTGGGTTTCTACATGAAATATTTGTGAAATCTTTGGAATATTGACAAATAATTAAAACACGTAAAGAAAGATTAAAAGCTACTTATCTACTAATCGCTACCTTGGCGGTTGGCTAGCAGTATGGCTATCTCAAAGGAAGGTTCATTAAAGACATCTTCCGTGATTATTTCGTTTGTTGTTTTGTTTTGAATTGTTTCAGGGTGGCTTGCTTTTCACGCTATATTAACAACTATGAACCAAGCATATTGCCGTTATTTCACAAAATTGCCAAAGCCCAAAAGTGATTGTCGAATTCAGGTGTAAACTGACCGATTGCATTGTCATGAATTTGTCGAAACTAAGGCGATAAATAACATCGACTTTTGGAATAATTTGTGACTATAAAATGCAACAGCAAAGTTGGCAATTCTCCCGTTAACCGAACCAAAAATATACCCCGCGTGCATGACTGATATTAGTACCAGTACCAATTAAAAGGTTCGTGATCAAACTACAGACCTCTTAATTATGATTCCGAAACAGGGACGTGATCAACTTCTAATTAACCTGCTAGTACTAATTAAGGACATATTCATATTTCCACGCCCACACTCGAAGTTCAACCGTTGCCAACTATCAAACAGCCTCTGGAAGATTTTAATTCCTTTTTGTCCTTTAGAGCGACTTCTCAGCATGCTATAAATAGAGCTATAACCTCGTGACAATCGTTGGCAATAAAGCACCAAGTATCTGACCCCTGAAGACAGACCAAAGGTCCTCAGCCGAATAGACCAGACACGGGAGAAAAGCTGCTCTCTGAAAAGTATCGCACTTTGAGATTTGTAGCCAACTCCGGTGCCACACGATGTTGAAACTAATTGTCGCATTCAATCTGGCTTTGCTTGCTTTCTCTCTTATCAACAACACGGCAGGTAATTGAAGTTAATTGTCTACTTTTCCCATTCTATTTCACGCAACCTTTGATTTGTTCTAACTGGAAGAAGTAAAGTTTTCTATGTTTAAGAAACAACAATTGTTCGTAATATATCAGGCTCGGCTTCTAATTTTTAATGTGTTCTCGGACAATATGCGTTGATGTTGAAAACAACAGTTGAGCAGAACAGTATATAAAATCAGCAAAGTTTATGAAAAACTACAGTAACTCATGATCAGGTTATTTAATGGTTCAAATATCTACCGGTGTGTTTGTCTCAGACAATCCGAAGTTTTTAATAGGGAAAAAAACCTAGTTTTGAATATAGTTAAAACTGTTATTGCATTTCTCAGATCTGTTTCAATATCAACTTATACTATTATATATAGCACTGCGTTGATTTGGGTATATATTCTTCAAAGTGCTTTTATGTTTTTATGTGTTTTCAGCTCGACCAGAATAAGATAATATTAAAACAGTACTGATCGAGCAATACATTTCTAGTTTTAAAAATAGCAAAACGGTAGAAGTATCTAATGGTGAGTATTGTGTTCAGACGATGCAAACACACTATTTTGTTATATCAAAACGTCTATTTATTTGACTGACGTTGAACGTTTTCATATATATTGAGGCCGCCCGTCTTCACGTGTCCAGATCTTTTTGTAAGCGCAACATTTCCTTTTTTAAAATTTTAATTTTTAATCAGTTTAACGGAACCGCAACCAATTGTAGAATTACAAACATTTTAGAAATACCGGCTCCCGCTTATCAGTTGCTCTGTTAGTATATGTGTATTTATATAACAATTTCTCGTCTTCTGTACAATTCAGATTTATCCGTTTTGCTTTTAATTCCGTCCATACCAAAACAATGAATGCGATCACCATAAACGTAATAAACGCACAATTTCGAAAAATGATGACATCATCAACATGGGTTCAGGCTAAACGAGCGTTTGTTTTCAACAATGCATGTCCATTGACGATCCATTGACTTGAGCGTTTTCAAAACATTCCAGTGTCATTGTGTGGAGAGCTAAAAACAATCACGGCTTTCGTTTGGACATAAATATTATTGTGCGTTTTAATACGAAAATATCCGGATACATGTGAACGCGGTCTAAGATTCGGGCCTGTTTCAAACGTGCCTGTTTCAAAAGTGCCGTGCCGAATTAAGTGGTATTAGCACGGCGATGGCTCAGCAATGATTTCAAATCTGTCGCACCAAATACAAAATGGCAGAAAAAACAAGACTGTCAGAAAAAGGCAAAAAAGCGAAACATACAGTTTTCATGTCCGACACGGCAGTGGCACGATGCCTGAAACCATACACGCACGCCGTGCTACTCGTCCTTGTCGAACCTACTCGATCCAAATTGGAGTTGCCGTACCGAATGATTTCAAATGTCGTGTTACTGCCGTGCTAAGTCAATTTCAATTCTGTAATTTAGTTCGGCACGACAGTGGTACGAAGTCTGAAACAAGCCTGAGCGTTCTTACTCAGTTTTTTTTTCATTTCAGTTGACCGGTGTTTTATCATTGTATTGTGAATTCCCTTTTTTCACTATGACGTTACAATCTATAACAGAACATAAACAAATTATTTAATCTATTAACCGAGGAAAGTCCCAGTTAGTTTGGTTTCACTCTTACCTGGCTTACTCGACCACAAGAACAAGTTAATTATCATTTCAATTGAAAAACTCCTATTGCAGTCTTTCAGTTGTCAGCGTCAAAAATATGGTTTGTCTACATTTTGTTTTCGTGTCCAATTTCAATCCCACAATTATAATATATTTTGAAAGCGTAGTACATGCTGCATATATATTTCACGAAATCATCAAAAATTTAGTAAACGACATTATTTATCCATTAACGTTCCACACAGGGAGCCTGGCCTAGAGGGGACCATGTGTCCTATTGCCTGTGCTTCCGCTCACCAACATCTTGTAGCGAATATTGTAAATAAAATAAATAAAAAATAAAATTGTAGTATGGAGACTTCTTTAGAGTGTTTAAAAAAACTGTGACGTCATAATGAAATGTGAAGATTGTGCATAGAAAGACGGAACAAACCAAGCTGTTGTATGTTTACAATCTCAAACCTACTTTTCTTCATAAGCTCTTCTGTAATTAAATATCTCTTCTGTAAAGAAATATCATAACTACATAAGAACAAACAAAATTATATCTGTGGTTCCAGTCACCCGACCGACTTTTTTATCGCCAAATTGCCAACCTGTAACTTTTTATTTCCATTTTGCCATACTTTTTCTTTCCCTGAGTCAAAAGGTTTTCAAAAACTCAACACCAGACAGGTTTCAACAATTATTAAACTATAACTTTTTCCGAAGGAATGAGTACACTGTACATGCAGATTAAATTACTCCTGCTGGTCTCCCAGGGTGTAGAATAAAAATGAAAGTTTGTTGCTTTTTTTAATTTGGTCATAATCACCATAAAATTTAACAAAAAATAAAGTAATATTACCGACCGACCCTAACTTTTTAAGGGTATGTGACCAGAATCACAGATATTACTTATTAGTTTTATTTTGCCTAAATTGTGTGCTCACTCTACCCAGCCAAATGCCAGGACAGAGAACCATACTTTTGCCGACGGGCATTAGTCGTCTTTGGGAAGAGGTACATTTGTGAAAAAGCTTCGGTAGGAAGTTCATTGAAGCTGAGAAAGACTTGCAGACGGACTTGTGACTTATGTAAGTTCGACTAGCCGTACGCTTTGACGCCTGTATCTTGAATGCTGTTAAATCCAACTCAGAAATAATTCACAAGTCCAACAATTGATCAAAATTAGGGACAAACCATTTGATCTTGTGGGAAGGGGAAGGAGTTACTTCTGTACATTTTTGTTGTTGTTGTTGTTGTTGTTGTTGTTGTTGTTGTTGTTGTCAACCTCCGACCCAAACTTTTTTTAGGTTTTCCCATACATTCTCTTTATACCTTTGCAGCGTGTAAATAATTTTTTTTTTCGTCACGGTCGATCGTGTAAATTTTATTTTACAATTTCTTCCATCCGTCCCCACGCCCCACCAACGTGATCAGATTAAATGGTCACTCCCTTGTCTTCCCGAGAAGCATATTTTAAAGTGTATATTAAGAAATGTAACTCTAAATCAGCATTGGACCGAAAGCGTCAGTAGAATTGGAGCTATTTTAAAAACTAAGTTCTTAATTAGTTCAACCATGCCGGAATTATTCAATAAATTTGGATTTCTCACATCCACCTGATTCATGTTGTAGTTTACCAAATATTGTTGATTTCTCATCTATGCCGCTGTTATTATCCTCTCACACTGACCAGCCAATGACTGACTGATGCAAGAACAAAAGACAAAATCTGAAACTGTAGTTGGCCTGAAGGCCCAGATTATCGCACCACAGTTACTGTAAAGCACTTCTTTTTTTTCCTATTAGCTGACCCCAAGCCATTTAAGCCTCTGGCTTTGGCCTTACTCATATTAAGTTACTGTGCTGTAAAAGAGAAAGAATAAATAAATAAGAAATAAGTCATGAGAGAGCTGTCAATCCTACTTCATAATTTTTTTTATATCGTTTAGGTCAGCACGCCGAGCCTCTTTGCTCTCGTTCGGGGCATGGTTGTTGCTGGGACAAGAAAACCCCCAAACTGTACGCAGATGGTCGAAATTGTCCAGGTGAGAGTGTACACACATTCACAGTTTACGATTCAACAATTATTTTCATAATTGTAAAACCATGCGATGCTATTGGTCAGAATCGATCATGTGATATACGCTAACAGGGCCATATATTTCCCGATACAGCAGGACCAATATTTGCAAACACTTGTAAGCAATTGAAGTATGTTTTGCTTTTTTTTTTCTTTTGCTGTATAATGGCCGCCATTCAGCTTCAACGACAAAGGAAAAGAAGATGCAGTTAGTTAATAGTTCAATACCTCAAAATACAAAACTCGGCAAATTGTGCCTTTATGCTTCATTGTGTTCATCGCGCGCGCTTTGCCAATCCAGTTGGAAAATTATTTCTGCCTCGGGCAAATGTTCACTTTTCGGACACTTTTTCAACCTTGGGCCATTATAGCTCCATAGAAAGAGGCGTAGAGGGGGTTTATTCACTAAGTTAACCTAAGTTAACATATACTTATACAATCCTATAATTATTTATAGAAAAATATTATTTATATAATTATTTATTTATTTATTTATTTATTTATGTATTATATTGATATACTGTTCAATCTGCTGTAATTTCTTCGCTACGGTGGTTTAAAAATAAACCACATCAACATCAACATCATCTCATTCCTTGGAAATGAAAGGGAAACTTGGGATCAATGTTTGATGTATACAGCTATTTTGAAAAACGTTGGCCAGCTTCTGCAAAGGGTAACAACGAGCTCAAAAGGAATTGTGCGAGCCTTGTATTTAACCACTCACACAAAGCGAACAGCACTAGCGTAGCACAAAACTAAGTGATTTTGATAAGATTCAGAATCGACTTTAAGATTATTCTCATTACCTTTAAAGCTATCTACGGTCTTGCACCCACTTACATTGTC
>JANSTQ010143483.1:0-12584 GCA_026167885.1 Bergia puertoricense
TTGTAATGCGCAGGTGAGCATCTTCCTATGGAACCTCGCGCAATATAAGTAATAAATTATTATTATTATTATTATTACTGTATTATTTGCTCTGTTACGGATCGTGTTATGTGATGCTCCGGGCCGGAAGACAAAGTAATAAACTGTTTTAAAATGCAACAGACCGGTGACCGATTCATCAAAGGTCTTTTTGGCAGATTAAGAAGATTAAGAAGCTTCTATTAAGATCCATCGGACAAATAACACAAAAGTCAAACATCTTAAATAGAGAAACTTCAATGATTCAGCCATAAAATAGCCATTTTAACTCACCTTGGAGCCCGACAGATTCAGTGTTTTCGAACTCACTCCCGGTTTTCCTGCAGCTCCAAATTCAACAATTTTTCGGTTCTAAAAAACAGAGCTTCAGCGATTGATAGAAAAAAACGTAGAACTATCTATCGTCCAACAAGTTATAAATCTTACACAAGCTCTCTTGCTTTTGTTTTGAAAGTCTGTTTGTTGCAGGCCCACTCCCCTATGAAGCCATTTTCTATGCTGTGTTTGAGTACTTTGCCAGTTATGGCTTTGGCCTCGAGCAGTTAGCTACATGTACACTTCTATAGAGAGGATTTAGCCCAAAACCAAGACTGAAAAAGTTGATTGGAGTGAAGGAAGACAAAAAAGATAATATCAAAATGACCAAAACCAAGGAAGTCAGAAGACTGATCGGCAACTTAAATAGTTTCCATGGTTGATATTCGAGAAAAAACAAAACGTTTTGCAAGGTTTGTAAAACAAAGCCCGAGGTGGTTTCATCTCGACTGCATCTTCACGTTCACGGGGCGACAAACATGTCAAAGGAATCTTTTGTGAAGCATTCAAAGTCCGAATGTTAGGTTAAAACTGGTGTCAGACCTTCGCATAAAATGAAGGTGATTATTTTGGGCTTTTCAACTTTTTTTGTGGCTCCTTTATAAAATTGTGCTTGAAGCCCACGGGTCTCCTAGATTTTATTTTTTATTTCGAACCTCTGTTTTCCGTCTTTTAAATGTAACTTGACTTTTCTTAGAGCTAAAAAAATTTTAGCACGGCGACCTCAATAAGAACTGTGAATTTCTCCCTAAGAATCAGTTTTGCACATTGAAACATGAACAATAAGTATTTAACTTTGCTTTTATTATTTCGTATTTTCCATTTGTGATGGAATGTTATTACAAATTCAAGAAGGAAAGGGACTCCCTCATCAATACCTCTGTGGGAATTCACGTTTTCTTGAAAAACTTTATACCGATCGTACCTCACTGTACACTGGACTCAACTGTGGCTTTCAAATCACGGATACTCGCAGCCCCACAACACTCCCAGGCTTCCGCGCACCAATACAAACTATGGTGACATCATGCACAGATCAAACTGGAGAGTCGATCAACAACTGTATTCCTTTTATGTCGATGCTCATATAAATGAAATGTGTTACTCGGAAAGAACAAAATCTTTCAAGACTGAGATGGAAAGTATGAGGACGAGACTTAATTTGTGGTTGTGCTTGAACAAACAACAGTTTAATCATCAATAAACATGTCTGGACATTTGCAAAATCAATAATCCAACACCTGACGAAATATAAACTGTTGAACCACTGGGGCCAGGGGCCGATCCAGAAATTTGGGAAAGGGGGGAGGGGGAGGGGCCATACCCAAAATTCTGGATAAGGGGGGGGCATACCCAAAATTCTAGGAAAGGGGGGCCCGAAAAGGAAAAATGTGCTCCAAAAGAGGTATATTCCAGTGTTTTTCTTATAAAATGCTTGCTAAACTACCAAAGCAAGGGCCCCCTTGGCCCCTTCCCTAAATCTGCCCCTGGGGGCCACTATTTCACAACCTTGACAGGACCCAATTTTACAAGCGTACACTTTAAAGAGCAGCCAGCGTTAACATGTCATTAAACACATAAAATATATTGATCATTGCTGCTCCAGCTGAACTTGATCTTTTAGAACTTAGAAACGCACGATAACTCAATTTAATAAACGTTCCTATTGTACTATTAAAGACTCCTTTGTTCTTCTACAAGCACGAAATGGAAGTATATATTAAGATCTAAAACAAACTCGTTATTACATGATCGAATCACTGATGGATTCCTCCATTGCTGCAACAGAAGTTGTGTCAGTTTCACCGGTTGACACGCCCTGTGCAGCTCGCAGGTAAAGTCCAAAGTCCCTATCCAGGATCTCATCTGACGCAATCGCCCACAGACAAGCGGCAAAGTGAGTGCAGCTTGAAAGCCGAACATTACTGGAGCTTCCAGTGGCAGGTGTATAGGTAGTGCTAAATACTGGGTTCCATGCCATACATGGGCGGCCTGTGCAGAAAACTTGCACTTGGATTCCTGTGCTTGACCTGGTTTTCTCAAACCTTACATGCACAAAGCTGACAACCTCGGTGACAAACGTGTTGTCCTCATTTGCACCCAGCTGTTCAACAACAGCGAGAGTCTTGTTCGATAGCAACTGAACCATCGGTACGCCTTTGGATAAACATTGGTCTTGTAGCAGGTTTAAAGTATCTTTCACCTCCTGACCTATTGGAAGTTCATTCTGCTTTTCCATTTTGAGAACAGGAATTTTTGCTTTTGTAATGGACGACTGGCCTCGACAAAGCTTTGCGTGCTCACACATGTAGTCCTGCGGATGTTCTCCGAGTTCCTGTATTGTCACACATGGCGGGTAGTCACAGGAAAAAACTGTGGAGAACGAGCTGTTGTTATTACCCCTGGACTCCCCCTCACTGACTGCCTCACACCTCACAAAGCACCGGTGATCTGGCCCCGCCTTACTCTTCCTCACTGAATAAATAACATTTTCCATAAAGGATGGCACTTGCAGAATGACTGCCTGTTGCATGGTGGTGCCTCTAGCCTGGGGCAAACTGGCATTAGTTACAGCAGACTTGCAATACTTGCATGTCTTGGATCTGCAACCAATAAGTTTCTTGCATTTCTGACAAGGCATCTTGCCCCTTCTGGTTGCACTTCCGGTCAGAAATCTGGTTACAAGAAAATTGTTTATTAAACTATTGCCATGGAAACGTTGTGGTCATGATCTTAGAGAACAGTGACTTTTATCTAGGTTCTTGTGAACTGGTGGTAAAAATTTTCTGCACTATGGCAAATATTGGCTGTTTTTGTTTAATAAAACAGTAGAGAATGTATAACAACAATGTAAAAATGGGGCCACTATGCATCCAAAGGATGTGCAGCCAAGTTCTGTGTGTTCCCAAGTGTCACCACTGTGACACTGTTCTACATGTACATGTGCGCTATCACTTTATATTGTATCACTGTGTGCTTTCTCACCCCTGAACCATAGTTCTACAAGTGTGCTATCACTTACTGTATCAAAATGTGCTTTCTCACCCCTGAACCACTGCTATATGCTATCATTTGCTGTATCACTGCATGTTTTCTCACCCCATGTCACTGCTGTACATGTACATGAATGCTATCACTTACTGTATCAATGTATGCTTTTTCACCACTGTGTCACTGTTGTACATGTATGCTATCACTTACTGTATCAATGTGTGCTTTCTCACCTCTGCACCATTGTTGTACATGTATGATATCACTTGCTATATCAATGTGTGCTTTCTCACCCCTGCACCATTGTTGTACATGTATGATATCACTTGCTATATCAATGTGTGCTTTCTCACCTCTGCACCATTGTTGTACATGTATGCTATCACTTGCTATATCAATGTGTGCTTTCTCACCCCTACACCACTGTTGTACATGTATGATATCACTTACTGTATCAATGTGTGCTTCCTCACCCCTGCACCATTGTTGTACATGTATGATATCACTTGCTATATCAATGTGTGCTTTCTCACCCCTGCACCATTGTTGTACATGTATGATATCACTTGCTATATCAATGTGTGCTTTCTCACCTCTGCACCATTGTTGTACATGTATGATATCACTTGCTATATCAATGTGTGCTTTCTCACCTCTGCACCATTGTTGTACACGTATGATATCACTTGCTATATCAATGTGTGCTTTCTCACCCCTGAACCACTGTTGTACATGTATGATATCACTTGCTATATCAATGTGTGCTTTCTCACCCCTGAACCACTGTTGTACATGTATGTTATCACTTACTATATCAATGTGTGCTTCCTCGCCCCTGAACCACTGTTGTACATGTATATTATCACTTACTGTATCAATGTGTGCTTCCTCACCCCTGAACCACTGTTGTATTTGTATGCTATCACTTATTGTGTCAATGTGTGCTTCCTCAAGTAGCTTTAAAGGGTACCTCTATACGCTTGTATATATTCATACATTCGCTGTAAACAACCCTTTGTATTAGGAGCATTTTGAAATACATGTTTTAAAGGTGTTTTCTTTTTAAAACACTGTGGTGCCAATTAGTCTGGCCACATGTCTGGCCTCTTGTCTGCCATTTATAACTTTGGCTCATGAAAAAATTAGTATCCCATAGGATCCTTTCAAAACAAGTTGCTTTAACCCTTTCAGCCCCAGCCAGTTTATCAACATCTATTTTCTCCTTATGTTATCAAGACAAAATAAGTTGTTTGGTGGTGAGAATAAAGGAATTGATCACACATAAACTATCTAGTATGAAAAATGAAGTTCTCCCAAACTGTTTAAAAGGAACATATGGAAACAGTTTAGGAGAATTCAGCAACACATCAAATGTCATGTTTGGGGCTGAGGGGGTTAATACATCCTTTCTGGTTCTAATGTGTCATGGATGCACATCTGTGCATTATTGGAAGCCCTGATAAAGAGGTCCTCCTCCCTCCCTTCTCCGGGAATTTTTGATTTGGTTTTAAGTCTTGGTGACTCATTATAATCTGAATACATGTTCTATATCACATAACTGCCCTTTAGAAGTAAACCATTCTACATGATTGTATAACACAAACCTGCTCTCAGTGCTCGACTCCTTTTCCTTGACTCTCGTGTCCTCAAGAGGTTTGTTTGTGGTAATCTCTGGGCCAGTGTCTACAACTGTGACATCTCCTCCCACTTTGGGTTCAATCCGCCGCAGCTTGGCTGGCTTAGAATCATCATAAACAATAGCAGGTATTCCCTTGGTCCCCCGCAGTGGCTTCACTTCTCCCTGGCTTGCATTACGTTCCTTTGTCTGTACTGGGCCCCGCCTTTTCTTCTTTCCATTGTTCTGTTGAGCAAGATGACCCAAAAACAAAGCCACAGAATTTGCATCAAACCCATTTTCAGTTGTCTTTGCATTTACATCAGCCTGTGGAACTTGTCCATGGTCTTGTTCAATCTGAGTTGCAACTGTGCTTACTACATTCACATCTTGCAGTGAGTCTGTACTTGTTGTGGCTGGTAATACCTCACTGGCTTTGACAGACACATCCTCAGAAACACTCGATCTTTCCAATTTAATATCGGCAGTGTTACTCTGTGTCTGTGCCAGTAAGCTACAGATTAAGGCCTGTAAATTTGCTCTCTGCCGATGGACTCTCTCACTCGAGGGATTTGTGACACTTGCTGTAGGTTCTTCCACTGAGAAAACTTGAACATCACAAGTTTGTTCACTGCTCTGCCCTGCAGTAACAACTTGATCTGCATCTTGAACCTCAGAAATAAATTGTTGTTCACTGGCATCACATTTCTCCTGAGCTGCGTCATCAGTCTGTACCTCTTCCACAAGGTAGTGGGTGGAGTCATCATCCTGCATAGTAATGGTTTCAACCTGTTCACTCACCTGAGGGGGCTCTGCCACACAACTTTCCCCTGGAGAAGATGTTTGAGTGACAGATGGCTCTTCAGTGGTTGACACTTCTGTCTCATTTCCGACCATGACATTGCTAAAGTCCACGGTTGAGACTTCATGCCTGTCAACATCACACACACTCACTGGCTGATGTGGTTCAGGCTTTTTTGGTTTGAGGATCTGCCTGGGTCTTCGAGGTGGGCGCTTTTTTCCTGGATAACAATACTTGCAAAGCTTAGATCTGTAGCCAATCTTCTTTAGACACTGTGGGCAGCTTTTCACCCCTCGACGAGTTGCATTAATGCCCAACAATCTATGAAAAATCATAAACCTAATTTTTAACACCAATATAAAGTAACATGTTGGTTTGAAAATGGTCTCTGAGGGTTTAAACTTGACTACCATATTTTCCCGTGTACTGTAAGTCGACTCTAACACCAAAAATTTACCTCAAAAAATCAAACTCGACTTATACACGGATAAAAAAAACCCTATGACAATATGTTGACAGCAGAAGAACTCAGTGAGCTATCTGGGGAGAGTAAGGATGAAGAATTTGAAAGGCTTCTAGAGTGTAATTAAGAAGCTATATTTAAATAGCTCCTTTAGGAGCCACCAAATATTGCAAAAGAAATTACCATTGTGACTTTATTTGTTGTTTTTCTGTGTCATGTTTATTGCTGAAGTTTTTTTAACCATAAATTGGGAATGAATCAGTATTTGTGTTGCTTGATCTTGTAAAATATGGGGAGAGACTTATACACAGAAATTCAAAAAGTTCCTATTTTCTGGCTACAAAAGGGGGGACGAGTTATACACGGTATCAACTCATACACAGCAAAACACAGCATGGGTTAAAATTTTACACTAATCCACTTTTAAGCAAGTCATGGGATAAAAGAACAGGGATGTAACATTTATTATGGTAAGATGGGAGTGCTGGTCACATTCATTTTAGGGTCAAGAAAAATTTGTTGACTACCCCCTTGTAGCTTGTTAAAAAATTGTGACACCCCACATTGAGCTATCTGGCTCAGTTACTATTCATTAACTAAATATTAACTAGTATATAATGCTCTGTAGGTGATACCCTTTAATTCCAAACCCAATGGAGTTGAACAAACTATAGTCCATTTCCACTGTCATATAAAAACTAATGATCAACAATCCTGTCTTTTGTAATTGCTCAACCAGGACTTTATTTAGAATAGAATATCAGACTTGAAATAACCACTAGCTATGTGCAAAAACAATTGGCCGTTAGTTATAATTGCAAAAATGTCTGAAAATGTGCTCTTTTGCAAGTAGCTGTCTAAATTGGCAATAATTTTTCTAGTTTCTTGATAGAAAATTTCCTTTTAAAATTTGCTCAAACAAACTTTTCAACAATTTAATTGTGAATAGTTACTATTGTGAACAAAATACATTGTCAAAAAATTATCTGAAACAAAACCATGAACAGACATATAAACTTGAGGCTTAATTAAGAATATGGAGAAGTTCAAGGCAATTAAATTGAACATTATTTTACAGGCAGATTGATTCTGTTGATGCTGTTCTCCCTTCTTCCTCTCCCTGGTAAAATTTTTCCCACTATTAATTTGTTTATACCATTACCTGAGAAATTACTGCAATCTGATTTGTTGAGAGCAGTGGTATTTCAGCATAATTTTGAAATACCTACATGTGAAAATTACAAACCATTCAAATGCACGAGACGAAATAAACAGATGCTGTTGTAGAAATTTCTCAGGTATTAGTATAAACAAATAATAGCATGATTTGTATGTGGTATTTAGCATAAATATCACTCGTGATATTTCAAAGTTGTTCCAAATTTCACTCGCCTAACAGCTCATGAAATTACGTAGAACAACTTTGAAATATCACTTGTGGTATTTATGCCAAATACCACTAAAAATCATGCTATTACCTATACTAATAGTGATTTAAAACATATATTTCTATTTCCATTAAATTTTATTGGAAAAAAATATGAATTTAAATGCTACTCTAAGGGCCATTATTGCTATATAGCAGGCATTCTGGCTGGCTTGTGACAAAATTTAGGGGGAAAATTAGGGCCCTTTTCTCTTAAAAATAGGGACTTTTAGGGATAAATGGCAGGAAAATAGGGCTATTTTAAGGCTTTTATTTAGGAAAAAAAACAAACAATTATGCTTACCTTTCTACCACTGATATTCAGACAAACACACTCAAATGAAAACTAGTCAAAGAGAGATACATAGTGCAATTCTCATCTTGAAAATGCCTGACATGGATTGAACATCAGAGATTTGAAGCCACAAGCATTGTCGTCAAAGAAATGACAGAAGCAGATTCCATGTCAAGCACTTTCAATAACACCAGTTGCACTCAACCATCATAAAAAAGAAAAAAAAGTAGGGTTTTTTTAAGGAAAACTCTAAAAATTGTTGGTAAAGTAGGGCTTTTTAGGACAAGTAAAAATATTTAGGGATTTTTAGGAATTTTAAGGCCACCAGAATGCCTGTATATAGTGGAGCAGGGATGGAAACTAACTTTTCCAAGCACTGGCCAGCTGGGCCAGTAGCAAAAGAAATCCACCAGCCCAACAGAAATTCGCACTCTGAGTGAAAATAAAGCACCGAGATATTTTTTCACGTGTTTTGCGATATATATAAATGAAGTTTCGCTTGCTGCACGTAAAAAACAGTCAAAATTTCGCGCAAAAACTGAAGTCCATTTTGAAACTGACAGTTGTTTTATATAGCTATGATTTATTTCATGCAAGTATTTAAATAGAGTTAAGCCTTGGAATATTTTTTTTTTGGAAATTGTCTAAACACAAATATGTGTAACTTTTCTGCAAAACCTACAGGCCAGACAAGCTGGTGCTTCGTGAAATCTACTGGCACAACGTGAAATTTGGCGACCACCGGCCGTCAGGCCGGTGTTAGTTTCCATCCCTGGTGGAGTACAAATGACTCAGCTCAACATGCAAATAAACACATTGATTACACTGGTTTGCCTTCTCCTTTACTTCACCACAGGCCTCCACACCAGTAAGATGAAAATTATACTGGCCCTGAACAACTTTTACTGGTCAAAGTTTGAGTTGCTATGATATTTTGAATATTTTTGTGTAAAGATTTGTGTTGCTGTGTTTTATTCTACTTAAAAAACAACATACAGGACTGATTAAATGAAGTCTTAATCTTATCCCATGTTAATGTTTTGTTTTGGTGTTAGATAGAATAGTTAGAAACCAACTAGGATTTAAATGTAGAACTGGCTGAGGACCTGATAAGAAAGAGATGAATTGTTAACTTTACAATGTATCTGTCATGAAGATTAACCCTTTCAGCCTCAAACACGACATTTGATGTGTTGTTAAATTCTCCCAAACTGTGTCTATATGAGTTTGAGAGAATTTCACTTTTCATACAAGAAAGCTTACTGTGTGTGATCAATTCCTTTATTCTTACCACCAGACAAACTGTTTTGTATTGATATTGTAAGGAGAAAATAGATGTTGATACACTGGCTGGGGCTGAAAGGGTTAAAAAAAACTATGTACAATCAAAGAAAACAGAGTAGCAATCAACCTTAAAGATAAATTCCAATAAATTATATTCAAAAATTCCTCTGTAAACAGATTCATTTTTAAGTATGATTTTTAGTAAGCCATTTGTTGTTTTTATCTACTGCTTTACTTCACTTCTTGTGCTCTATTCATTTTTAAATTTTGAGCTTTTTTATTATTGTAACTAAGGATATAGTTATGTACTTAAATTAAGATGATTTTATATTATTTATCATTATTGTAATCTTATATCCTCTTTAAATAAAGTATCATTAATATCAAATGTGAAATTAAACACTGATCCATATTAATGTTATTTAGTTGTTATCTGGACTGAAAACAGACTGGGGGGCATTCAAAAAGTATGTTTGCCTGAAGGGGAGAGGAGGGGGGCCAATGGAAAATGAACTGGGGGAGGAAGGGAGGAGGTTCCCCGTTGCATACATTCACTCTGAAAAAAATCAACAAGCAAAGTTTTTATTCTTCTGGGTTTCTCCTACTGTAGATCTGAGAACGTCTTTTTGTGGTTTTTATGCATAACTTGATAAATGCAAAGTGTTGACTATTTTATCGTAGTAAAAGAATTGTGCCAGCTGTTTGTTTGTTACATAAAATAACTTTTAAATAATAGCTTTTCACACATCTCCACCCCATCTTTAAGGTGTTTGTGCTGTCTTTTCAAAAAACAGTAAAAAGATGTGGGAAACAGAAAAGGCAGAATTCACAACTTTTAATTTATGAGGGGGGAGGTCGAAGTTCAAAGCAGTACATGTGGAGAGCGGGAGGGTAATCACAAAACGAACAAGGGGGGAGGGGGGTCAAAAATCAGGAATTTTGAGTGAACATACTTTTTGAATGCCCCTCTGTGACTAAGATCACAGCCAGCAAAAATGAATCAAATTAATCATGCTACTGCTGATTCACTCATAACACATTTATCACTTGTCACTGCAATAAACAAAATTTGATGCAGGGTCTGTAACTAAATAATTTCTGAGTGTTCACAAAGTCAAAAAATATTTACAAAGCAAAATTATTATAGTCCCAGGGCTTTACTTAAAAATTTTGAAGAGGGAAGTTACCATAGTTCCCAGGGGGAGGGGGGAGGGGTAGAAAACTCCTGACTTTGAAAAGCCACTTCAATGGTATTTCTCACAATTTGAGCACAGTTTTGACTACATAAATTTACAACATGACTACCCCTACTGATGTTCTGATAAAAATGTCAATCCCACATAAAATGACCAGTCCCCTCTCCCTATAGGAAATGATATGTCCCTAATGCCATCTTGATCTCATTCCCAGTTCTAAAGAGGAGAAAAAAGGAGGAAGAGATGGTGGGGAAAGGAAATGAATATCTAGAAAAACATGAACCAAAATGAGCACTGATGACTTATCATGGTAATATCATTTCTGTTTTGAAATATCTTCAAGCAAAGACACTGAATAAATGGATAATACTTCCTCAGAAGCAGTAGTGCCACAAAACTAATTAAACAAAACACAAACCAAATATAAAAATTTTGCATCAGCAAACAAAAGATCAGTGCTTAAGAATCAAAGTTGATTAGCTCAGCTTGTAGCTATGTGATTACACAGTTCAATTTAAACAACTCTGCAACTGAGTGGCCTGAGCAAGAGCAAGGATTTTATAATGACAGATGCATAAAGTATTTCTGTGGATTGCTGTTTTGAGCTTTACTAGCCTTGTCCTCAAAATCTCAGCCTTGGGCCTGTATAACTCAATACAATAAACCAAAGAAGTATTTATTCATAAAATACAGTGGGTTTTACCCCTATAATAAGCCCAGCCTGATATGTGACAAACAGCTCACCTCTTGCCATTGGGAGTCTTGTTTTGATCTTCAGAAGTCTCCTCAGATTCCTGTGTCTTCATTTCTTCTGAACCTGGTCTGGGTTCAATTTTTCTAAAACCACCAATTTGTATATTGGCCAAAACATAGGCACCAACAGCAACAGCTGGCGATACAATTCTACTTGTGGAAGTGGTGAGCAATTTAGCAATCACATCACTGCCAGATGAAGATCGCTCAACAGATGCAGATTCATTAACAGTGGAGTTGGCCGGCACAGAGTTACTAGTCAAGAGTTTAACTAACACATGTTCTTCCCCTGAAGAAGTTACTGGATTTTCCTGCGTATCTGTCGAATAGACAACCGGACTCTGATCTAACTTCCACATTCTTCCTGGCCACTAAACTACGAGCATTAAGTCCGTAGGAACAACAGAACTCAGATTCCAGAGTGACAGTCACAGTGATTGCGTCGGTTAGTTTTGTGCATTGATGATCTGTCTCTTTTCCTGTATCATTGCACTGTTAACCCAAATTTTATCATAAAGACGGCTTGAATTAGGATGATAGACAGACTGCTATTAAGTCTTTTATAGCACACTGTAGTAGTACTTGAATTGTGAAAAGTTAACTGAACTCTGCAGACATCAGGAGCAACAAAACAAAATGGCGGACGAACAGCTGCTCTTACGAAATACCGCTGACATGGAATTGTTCTCTCGTCCCAGTTTCCTATGTATTATTGATAATAATATAATAATAATTTAAAAGTGAGTATTTTAAAGCGCCCTAATCTGATGACATTCAAGGACACTTTTTACAATTTCTACAAAGACAGAGAAAAATCAGCATTGAAAAAACTCAGTACAACTGATAAAATTTTTTGAAAAGGAGTCTCTAATTTTCTTAAAAGTACGGATGCAACTTTTAAAATGTTCTAGTAAAAGGTGGGGGAGATAATTCCAGAGTTTTGGGGCACAAACGGAAAAAGCCCTGTCGGCGGTAGACCGTTTGGCACAAGAATTATTTGCGGGCACAGTTAGTTTGTCGCAGCCCTCAGATCTCAGGCCAGGTCATGACGATATGTATCGCGGCGTTCCACTAGGCCGCTGAGGTACACAAGAGCAGTGCCATTCAGAACTTTTTAAAACACTTGGGAGGCATATTTTAAATTCAACACAAGCCCTCGAATTTGCTAGTGGAGTTCTTTGAGCAGGGGCGTGACATGATCGCTGACTCTAGCTTGTTAAACGAGGCGGGCATGCACTGGAGACGGTAATAGCGCAATAACACACTCAAATTTTGGTGCCTACTGAATGTGCCATACTCCGTCAGTGTCTGTGAAATGTAGTCATTCAATCTGTCTATCTATCTATCTATCTATCTATCTATCTATCTATCTATCTATCTATCTATCTATCTATCTATCTATCTA
>JANSTQ010143494.1:0-12582 GCA_026167885.1 Bergia puertoricense
CACTGAGACCCAGGGATCTTACTGCTGAGACCCAGGGATCTTGCCGAGACCCAGGGATCTTACCACTGAGACCCAGGATCTTACCACTGAGACCCAGGGATCTTACCGCTGAGACTCAGAGATCTTACCACTGAGACCCAGGGATCTTACCTCTGAGACCCAGGGATCTTACCTGTTTTCCTGTGTTTGTTTCAGTGGCAGGTTGCAAGTGGTGCACTGGAAGTTCTGTTCAAACTATTGGATGGCTACACTCCTCAAGCTGAACACTTTGTGGATCAGTACGTCGAACTGCAGGGTGGAGAGAGAACCTTAGTGCCCAGACCTCCTGGACACACCCTGATGGTGCACATGCTTAATGATACACCCATGTTGAGAATGGTGGGTGTTGTCATGACAATCAGTGATGTTGGATATTGCTAATAATAATGACTGATGATGATGATGATAGGTGCACAGTGATATACGTGTATCAGTCACTGGTTAGCTTGGGTGTTATTGACAGTCAAAAAGGGGTTGACAAAGAGGTTTTCATAGCCAGTATTTGGGAATTTGCAATTTAATAGATCACCTTGTCTTTGAGTATTAAAAATACTGAAAGCAGTATGAAAATTGTTTTGGAACACGTACATACTATCTAAGAAATAAATTGAAATTAACATGCCTTGACCTATAGCACTGCTAAAATACATTCTCATGTGTGGGCATGTATAATGGGGGGCTTAATTCCGGTAGGGTTAATAACTGGAATATCATTTTTATCAGGTGGATTGGCTTATAAATGGTTGGTGGGGAGGGGGAGGGGGGGTTATAACTGGGTGGGTTTTAATGTCAGATTTTACAGTATTTTAAAACTTTCCTTTTGACTACATGTAATACCGGTAATAAGCTGTTAACAATTAATTTGTTCTCTAATTGGTTGAATTTACTGTTTGTATACAGACTTCCCCAAGGCATACATATACATACATATACAAATATATATACAGGTGCTCCCCGCAGGGCTTTTCAGCTACCTGTTCACAGCAAGTATATGGTTCAGTGGTTGAGGGTCTTAGTCAGACCGCTATAAGCGGTTCACAATGGTTTTCTGTCTGAGACATTAAGTTGCGCCCTCAGTTAACAGACCACAACACCAGGATTACCCTACTCTTTTCGAGAAGTGTGTGGACTAGAGACTAGACCAACGGCTTAACATCTCTGTCCACAGACAGTGTGGTGAAAGAAGGTCGCACAAAGTTCAACCCTCGACCAGGCTGGGGATCGAACCTGGGACCTTCTGGTTGGCAGTCAGAGATCTTACCAGCTGTGCTAACCTCACACATGCTAACCCCTCTTGGAGCCGCTAACCCCTCTTGGAGCCATGCAAAGCATTCCTCAACAGATACATGTACACATTTCAGTTCTGTTTCTTGGTATCCATTAATTTATTGTTAACTTTCTGTTTGTTTTTTGTCTCCAGATCTTGTCCATCATAGACAGCACATCAGAAATCTTAGAACAGCTTTCACCTCTTTCAGGTAAGTACTGTTGTTTGATAATGGTGCGACAGGGAACTTTCCTGTAGATGTTGTGTGTAAGCAATAACTAGTCAATCATGAGGCACGAGTCCAGTTTGAGTCAAGCCAAAAGTCCTCTTCTTTTTTCTTTTAATGTGCAGAAATAATAGTTTTCTAGAAACTTATCTTCCAGAGTAACCTGTGTGTAGTTATTGATTTATCTTTAATGTTTACACTCACTTGTTAATGTATGTTAACATGATATGTGTTGACCATGCTGTATGATGTGTTGGCTCTTGTTTGTTCTTAAAATTTGGTTTTTACACAGATCTCTTCACAAACATCAATTCAACATTTTTTAGATGTTTCCTAACTAAAAAATAGACTCTGATTTACATCAGGTGTAACCAGAACTTGGGTATTACTTTAACATGGATCATTTTGGAACATGCCATGCCAAAGTCTACTGCAAACGTTTTTCAGCAGGAGGACAAAGAGATTACTATTTTATTGCAAACAATTATCTTTGTAATGGTATGTTTTTTTTTGTGAGGGAGGATAACTGCCATAACTGTAATGAACTCGTTACAGCTATTGGTTAATCAATAAATTTTGAGCTATTAATAAAAATAGTCCTGAAATTAATAAAAATGGGAACATTTACAGTAGCTTACACTGAATTGTTTTTGGGGCTGACAAGTTTTCAGAGAATTATTAATAATTATTTTGTTACTTTCAAAACATAACCACTGTTTTACTATTTAACAATATTATTTTTGTGAGTGATGTTGGGGCTTAAGGGGCTAGCAGAACTGTTATCTTTAATGTTCAGAAGAAAAAGAAGACCTTGAAAGAACGGCTCTTCTCTGCTTGAGGATGGTTGAGGTTTCTCTGGAGAAACAGGAAGAATTCTTGAGTGTGTTGAGGGGTGTGGCACAGAGTTCATCAATCATGGTAACCCCCCTCGATCAGTTGTTACTGAGTATAAATCCTCAGACGCATGCTGCCGATTATCTTCTCAAGATAACAAGGTAAAGTAACGCCACACCAACATGTATCATCTATCCAGATTTATTTGGAATTGTTAGGATTTTTGAGCTTCTACACATCAGAGGTTGTAAAATTCAATCTTTCTGCAAAAATTTGAATTAATCAGTGTTTTGCATAGATGGTTCACCTTGTAGAAGAACTATGACTTTGAAACAACCTGCATTTTACATCTATTAAATAATATCTTTTAAGGCTCTTCACTGTAAGTGCCAAAACCCCTGATCGGTATTGGACTAGGCTGTGGTACAACCTCTTGAACCTGACAAAGGCCGGATTTACATTCACAGTGCCCCTATTTCAGATTTACAGTGTTGAGAGGGGTGTGACCCCCAATCACCCTTCAGTTTAGTTGGCTCAGTTGTCCTATATGTAAATCCTGAAATTTATAATGACCTTGATAAAGAGCTCATGATACATCCTGAGAGGCTGCCCCCATCCCAAACTGGCTTTTTCACAAAAAATAATTAAGTCCAAATGGGGCTTGACTCATTGGCATAAAATATATGACTATCTTGTGAGTTTATTCAGCTAAATCAAAACAAACTGCTTGTTGGAACGACACAAAATTGCACACTCAGCAAGTCGATCGTATGGTAAATAAAATGAAATATTATAACTCTTAAATATGTTTCGATATTATCCAATATTATCCAATATATCCAGCGCTCTTATCCTGCACTTTAAACAAAGGAAAACGTTCAATACAGTTTCACACTGTCTACAACAAATACCTTTCCTCATCACACCTGTCATGAAATTATCTGTGTTTTAGAACCCTCACAAAAGGAACCAACACAGTGAAATCTAAAATTTGACAAAGAAATTCAGCAGCACCATCTCAATTCCACGAGAAAAAAATAATGAAATCAAAGCAGCAGAGTTTCCTCAATTCCCTCCGACCATGATAAAATGCTTGATGCACCAGAAATCCTTACGGACGTCTGGGGAAACAACAGTATCAGCACATAATAGTCTGCCTTTTATCTCATTGGACAATTTCGATCCTCTTTCCATCAAGGTCGTGAAGACAACATAATACATTTACTAGTAGTACAGAGTACCGTTCAATTAGAGACACAGGGATTTATATATACATTTGAAATTCAATTGCAGAGCTCTGTGCAAACGTGGTTTAAGTGACGATTTTTGGAGGCGGGGGGGGGGGGTGGAGAAGAAAACAAAACTGCAGCAAATACACTTTGAAGTATGTTTTTGCTGGAAAAAATATCGAGGGACATTTTTTATGAGTAGAAGAGATGTTTGGTGCAAAAAAATGCGATAATTTGGAATTTTTATTTTTTGACCCCAAATCGTCACTTTGGCCATTTTTATACTAAGATCTTCAATTATTTATAGTATGCAATTTCATGCAAATAAAAGTTTTACGGTTGTCAGATTTATGGTAGTCGTGGTGTTATTTTTGTTGAAATTCAAGAGTTTTTGATTTCATATTTGTAATTTCAGATTCCTGACTCACATGCACACAGGAGCTGAGCTGAGTTTGTCTGTAGTGAAGATCCTGTGTCGCGTGTCACATTCAGTTACAGTACAAAGCCACATTGTTGGACTTCTCACAGCAAAGACTGTAAGGCATAACAGGCAGATTGATTTAGAAAAAAGTGTTATATTGAATGTAATGTAAATAAGGAAGTTTGCCGTTGTTGATGTCAGAAGTGGTTGTTTGTTTAAAGGTGATCAACTGGAAAAATTTTCAGTTTCTTTTTGCCAGACTGTGCATGGAAAATGGTGGGTAGGCTATTTTGGCAGCTGAGGATTTTATGTGCGACCATTCGCGGATACATATTCAATCGCATGCAATAACTTCATTGTCACATTTTTGTCCAAACATGTACCACCACATATGATAATATTCAACCTTGAGTGGTGATGTGTAACTGTGTTCTGTGAGGTGTAAGGCATGTTCTGCCCTGGGTAGTTTTGATAATGTGCAGGCGTGTTGGTGGCCATAATAATCCCTAAATATTACCATTTACTCCAGAAAGCCCTACTTTTCCTGCATTTCTTTTCCTTTTCCCAATGATTGCCCATGACCGATGCTACTGAAAGTGCATGACATGTATTCTACTTCAGCCCTTGTGCCCAGTGAGAAGTTAAGAAGCATGGGAGGACTATATTGCTAGTGATTTGAGTTTTCAACAATGCTGGATTCATGGCAAGCATTTTCAAGACAAGATTTGTGTGATCCCCTTCCATTCCAAGTCATTAAGGTGGTTTTGCACTCAAGCAGTTGTATGGAAAAAGAAGCTGGAAATCTTTGATTTCCTTGGATTTTCAGAGTTATTACCCAAGGCCTGGAATCCTTGAATATTCTGGAAAAATCCTTGAATTGTAATTTCTTTGTGAATGAACAAAAATGTTAGTTTAGTTGGCTCAAAGATTGTTGATGCTCTCAGTTTTGATCAAACTGTACCAATGCTGTATTATTATTTTATGTGATGTTCATTACTGGATTGGGGTTATTTCTTGTGTTCATTGAAAATGCCCTACTGTTCACAAAAGTGACAAAATTCAGATGTAAGCGTTCTGCACACAGGCAGTCTTGCTTGACCTTTAGTTCAGTGTGTCACAGTTGTCAAGTGAACTAAAGACAAATCCATTACGTCCTTCGCCTTTTATGGTCAGTGGCCAAAATTAATTCCTATTCATCCAATCTACTGCAAATCGACTTTTGCCTTTGCACTGACTCAAAGTAGAAAACTAATTTGTACAAGTCGTACAGGTGTTAGAAGACCGAATTTGAGTACATGTAGTTCTACTTTGGTGCCCTGCTAACAAAAAAGCCCTGTTTACCTGCAGGTAGAATCTCTGCAGCTGTTGATTGGCTTTGTGGATCACTTGGATATCACTGAACCTGAGGACATGTTAGAGAAAGACTTGCAGGACATTGGACAAGGCATGTTAAATTGAATTACCAAGAACGTGTGTGACAGAAACTGGCGTAATTCTTGTAGTAATTCTTGTGATTTATTGGTAGTCCACAGTACCACTGATATTATTATACAGACCCAAATTTGAAGTTGTATTCTGACAGAAGAAGAAATCATTCGAAGAATGTTTTGTTAAATCTGTTGCTTGATATCTGTCAACAGATTACATTGACGTCAAGTCATACAGTTCCACACAAATCCGCAATGCAACAAGGCAGAATGTTGTGCGACTGATGCTTCATTCCCTGGAGTACCCTGGTCCAAACTTCGCTCACTTTCTGTTGGGCTATGAGCTGAGAAAACCTGTCAACAAGACCACTCTACAAGATCCCGGTATAAATTGGTTTTTATTTAACATAGAAAGGTTGTCATTTGATTTTTAGTTTATTTTTTGATCAGATACAACTATTTTATTTCCCCATCAAAGGTTTAAAACAAATACTGTTACAGCCACAGTTTTTTTAAGTTTTGGTTTTATGGGATTGTTTATCTAAAATTCTTTGTCATTTTTATTTTTGATATTGTGCAGAGGGTGGGACAAAATAAAAAGTTAAGTGAATGACTTCAAAAGTTCATTATATCAAAGGTTTTTATGTTCTTTACCTGTATGCCAAAATTTTTTAGACTGTGTACAACCAGCGAAGAGGCAAATTCAACAAATGTCTAATTCTTATTTAATATTAAACATCTGTAGTTTACACGACAATCTAAATCATGCATGTTAGCACTTTGCATTAATGATGAAACAAAAACATAGTAATATGAACATTAAGATACTGATCGATGCACCCAGATCTTTCCAAGAATACTGAACAATAGATATCGGCTAAAACTTTTCATGGTTTTAAAAAGGATAAAAACACGAAACATTTTCATCTCTTGGACGACAGTAAGCAGAATGGATCTCTCTTTCAATTATATCTCCTAAAGTTTTTTTCAGAAATCCCTTCACGAATTTTTTTATAACGGTTTTCTCTCCTACAGAGCATTCTAAATAGGAAAAACTGCAGGAATTATCTATGTATGCATTGTATTAAACAATACCCACCATCTGTCACTTAGCAGCCATCTTGGACTCCACGTGCAGTGCTGTGTCACTGTTTTTGTAGTTGACAAGCAATTAGCATTTGGTCAATCAAAGCCATTGATATACAGTGCACCAAAATGTGTAATTATCAAGCAACAACAGGATCGTGATTGAACGAACCGTCGAACATGACAAACTGTTTTCCACTTTGCTCAATATTGATAAATAAAACCGATAGCATCAATGAAACAACACTGAATTTCAAATTTTAAAATTTTCATGTAGTAAAAATTGGATCGGTGGAAAAATAATAAATAAGACAGCATGCAAATAAAAAAATATTATTTTTTTTTCAAAATGGGCAAATGTAGGGTTTGGCGTGACCCGTAAAACTAAGAATTAAAAAACTGTGTCCTAATTATTGTTAAATATCTTTTGCAACTGTTTCTGTTTCTTTCAATTTTCAAAGTTTCTCGTTTTGCAATGTTTGATACACCTTTAATTTATTCAATAAAATACATTGTGGCAGTGAATGGCTGAATTGTATACTTATCAATAATAATAGTTATTATAAAAAAGAACAAACATTACTGCACACTAAATCAAAGTTGTATTTTTGGAATTCTAAGCTTGTCAGATCTTTATAAGTAGTTCAAGTTGCCTGCATTGGGAATATCAGAATTAATCTTGATATAATTCGAATTCCAAATCTGATTGAAATGTGTTCTCAGTTAGTTTGATATCACTGTGTGTGTTTATTTGTTCAGGAGTGCTTGGAGCACCCAAGACTTGTCTCCACGCCATCCTGGACATTCTAAACAAGGGTGTGGACAGTCATCATGGGCCTGCATGTGTCGCTGAGACACCCAAATTCACTGAGCTGTCATACCAACTAATCTATCGCTTGTGTGCAAATAAAGGCACCTCTATGCCAACCTTGCGATATCTCCGAACCAGCCACGATTTCCTTTACCGACACTTGCAGCACCTTCCGTTTAAGGCTCTTGTTGCCATGGAAACTGGAGACAGTGCTGGCCAGATGCAACGTGTGTCAGTCATTAACCAACAGTCCTGGCTGATGAAAGCTGCAGCAATAGAATTGAAGGTAACAGCACAGGGAAGACAGCGGTCGCACACACAACGGCTTCTTGCGTTATTGTTTAATGAGCCCTCTGTAGCTGCAGGTTTCAGCCGAAGCCAAATTTCAAATTTAGTTTCCAGGAGATCCGATACTTTTCCCAGCTCAAGTAGAGCTGATGAGAGCAGTTTATTTGCAGCAGACATCATCAATGGACAAAGTAACACCCAAAGAAAGATCCTCAGTATTCTGGAGTCAGTAGAGTTCAAACAAGAGTACCCCCCTCCCTTACAACTGAACTATTTTGACCCAGCAGTGACCGAGCGAGTGATAAGCTCCTGTGAGCAGAAGTCAGAGGAGAGTGGAGTCATGTATTGCAATGTCCATATGCTGCACCGACTGTTGATGAATGAGATCAGTGGGATCCAGGGAGCCGCCACTGCAGGCCAGAAGAGTTTTCTTGTTCAGGTTAGATTCAGTTTGTTCATTTGATAGGCTGCTACTTTATTTTTCTTATAAAACGGGTGGACCAGAATTTTATCCAGGCTTTTTCATTACGTTTTCATATTATATAGTACATATAGCTGTCACGTTCTGCAAAATAGCTCCTCTTTTACTGATGTCTTTGTCAGAGATTCCAATTTTGTAGAAACTAGGTGACAACTTTGACAACTTCTCAGCCTATGGGTGGAGAGAGCCATTGGTGATGGGTTTAAATGACAAACCATCCAAACCTTTGTTGCTGTGTACATGTATTCCCCTTTTATACTTCCTGTGCAAGTTGTGATCGGTCATCCTGCATTTGTTTTACATCTTAACTTTATTTCAAACCTCAAGTGCCATTTTTTTTATGTTCATATCACTATATGTATGATTAAGTCCCATCCTTTTGTACTTACAGGTTACATGACCATGTTTTTTGAATTACGCCATTTCAAATGAAATTTTTGGCCGTATCAGATGTTACAATTATGACATTTTCTGGTTGATGATTAGTGACCTAATTGTGTTTTATCGGTGTTCTGTTTTGCTGTCTTCAGGAAGTTCGTGAAATTCTACAAAATGTTGTACAGCGGAACATGGTTAAAGAAAGCTTGTACATCAAGAAAGAGTCGTTTGAAGCTTGGAGACAAGTGGTTGAAGTTGTCCTGGCAACATGTCCCACCGATATCCTCCCCACAGACACCAGGCAGGCTGTCATAGCGGAAACACTCCAGGATTTACTGGTCATGGTAAGTTGCAATACAGCTAGAAGTGATTTTGCAGCCATAAGTTTTCATAGGATTAATTTTGACTGTTTAGAAAAGCTCATCCAAAGATGTTGATAACTGAAATGTACGAGTTCCCGTAGCTCTGTGGGTAGAGCGTCCGACTAGTATATGGAGGGTTGTGTGTTCAATTCCCATCTGGAGCTCAGATTTTTTTCCGAGTTCCCTGTCTGTGCACTGTTTCGAGATATTTATTTGTAGAATAATTTAATTATTAATTTAAAGAATAGTTCTCCTCTCCATCAGAGGCAGCCAGGCTGCTGGTGACTGGGACTTTTTCAGGCTGAAAAGGTTTTTCTATTTTGGATGTATCAACTTTTAGCCTCAGTTCTTTATTTTTCCTGTAAAAATTCAAAAATTAAACTACAACTGTAAAGCTATTGTTTTAACAAGATTCCGATACTGTTACATGTATCACCATTAAAAGTGTGGCTGTGTACCAAGTGTTTTGCCGTCTATTTTAAAGCAGTTGTGAAAAGAGCGGGAAACTTTTGACATCATTTTTGGTCAGCCATCTTGTTGTAAGCGTGTACTCTTCCATTGCAATGGCAACAAGTTACCTCGGGTAACTCAAGTCACCCCAGTATGAACGCAACCTGAGGGGTTATCAAATGTTCCCGGGTAATTTAGTTTAAAGGAATCCATGGCTGAAAAACACTTTTGCTCACAAATAAATCTTCAGTATTGCCTAAGTCCGCATTGACTTAGTTTGCCTTTTATTTGAGTTTGAATTTCCAGCGTGACGCCAAATGTGACATGTTTTGGTGCAGTGCCAGGTCCCTCTCATTCACTTTCATTATATTCACTAAGAGAGGAGCCTGGTACTGCCACCGTTTTACGTCACTATTTAAGATGGCGGCAGTGGGGAATTCAAATACAAGAAAAGGTCAAACTAAATCGGTTGGTGTTAGCTCTTACCGATTTTTACCTGGCAATTTGGACTAAAGCAATACTAAAGATTTATCAGAGAGTAAAGTTATTTTCAACCGAAGATCCCATTAAATCTTAATAGAATTTTAATTGACTCAAAAAATACTTGTGTGAACACATTTCGGGGATGTCCTTTGGACAATCCGAGATAACTCATACAAGTGTAAATCGTGTATGATAAACCTTTAAAATTGACAACTTAAGTGCTTTTTAAGTGATCCCAATTAGTTTGATTGGATAAAATAGCTTAACTTCGAGATTCTGTACATCCTGATGTACACAAATTTGGTCTGGTACACCAACAAAGCTGCCACGTAAATTTTTCGAATACCATCTATAGCTCAGTTACAGTACGAAGTATCCTGTTGCTCCGAAGTTTCAGTCATTTCAGTGTATAGAGCTTTAAAGTATTTTGTTCTTGGACATTTTTTGTGTAAAAATGATCTAAATGCAGGTCTTTACTGCTGTTGTGTTGGTGCTTTGTTCAACAGATTGCGGAAGAGCAAGCCCTTCCTGAGTTGACTGCACCTGTATCAGGCGTCATCCTCACCTTAATGACACACCTATGTCAGAGCACCTTGTCGTCAGAGGGCCTTGATCAGACAAGCTCAATACTGTATGGAACCACAAGCGGGCACCTTTTGACATTCAGCGGCAGCACCCAGCCCACGGGGGCTTTATTTGCTATTCTGCGAGGCTTGATTGACACAGTGTTGAGATCAGGGGGAGGTACTCAGCGCGTGCGAGCTAACCTGTATGCGACACTACTCTACTACATGAGGATGATTCAGAGAACGGATTCGTTGAAAGAACATGGTAATGTACATATAGGACATTACATTTTTGTGCCAAGGTTTGAAATTTGTATTTGACTAGTTTCAAAATAATTTTAAATAGATTTATTGCCGAAGCAAAAAACTTGTTAGAAATTTTTTCGTAAAGCCTTCGTAAAGTTTTTTGAAATCTTTGGAAAACTTCAGAAATTTGCTGAAGTTGTCCAAAACTTCTTAGAAATGCAAAATATCCCTTGAGGGTTGTGGATGTAGTTTCTTATGAATCTACAGTAAATAACTGGTGTCTAAATGATGTCAAACAAGTTCTTCAAAAAGATACATTTTGTACATCTAACAGTTCTAACCAGCAAAGATAGTTTAGGTTTTTTTTGAACGTGCATTTATAACAATATTTTTGCACACCTTCCACATGACAGAAGCACTGTCAAAGTACAAGGCCCAGAATTAGCTTACAGTTGCTATACTCAAGTTCATAAAAAATGTTTATATTAAGTAAACATATATGGTGTAGTGTTCTTTTTCTTATTGGCTTATTGTGGCCACCTTCAGAGGACGCTTTGTCCATTCTGTACTTTATTGTTCAACTGTATTAGTCTTTCTCACTAATACTTAATTATTTGTCCCAGGTGTACTTGGCCTTCTCT
This sequence comes from Bergia puertoricense, assembly GCA_026167885.1. Taxonomy (NCBI): domain Eukaryota; kingdom Metazoa; phylum Cnidaria; class Anthozoa; order Zoantharia; family Parazoanthidae; genus Bergia; species Bergia puertoricense. The sequence goes on from JANSTQ010143494.1 coordinate 11,236, forward strand.
CACTAATTTGTACTGTTACGCTTTGTCCCAGGTGTACTGAGCATTTCCTCGCTATCGTCTAACTCCTCCCAGGTGTACTCGGTCTTCTGTCACTAACACCTACTGTAATGCTTTATCCCAGGTGTACTAAGCATTCTGTCACTTTCACCTAACTCCTTGTTCCTCTCAGTGTACTCTGCATTCTCTTACACCTAACGCCTTGTCCAAGGCTTTCAAAACATCCGGCGGCCGCTAGAGTTCCACTGGCTACTTTAAGTTTCGCTGCTAGCTACTTCTCATCTGCTTGCAGCCAAACAAAACATCGAAAACCATCTCGCTGTTCCACACAGAATTTAGCCAAACACGGCCTGTTCAAACTTGAACTTGAAACACCGATTCTCATTTTCAGTGGTAAATAGAGCATTTTGTTTTCAACTGCATTGAGTTCGCTTCCTTGGTTTCAAAGAAGCAAGAATATTTGCTGCATTCGTTGTTTGTTTTTCCTGTTCATGTGTTTCTCGTCGCCATCTTGAATTTTGCATAAGTGGTCAGCGGTTTGAAAAGAGAAAAGTGCCTCATCTTTCGCCATGTAGTGGTTGACAAGAAAATGGCAGAGAAACAGAACACACTTAAATGGAACACGCTTTTCTCTTTTGGTTTTTCCAAAAAACCAGGCTCCACTACAGGTAATAAGTGAATAAAATGATGAATATTATAATCTTTTTCATTTGGCTTTTGTTTCAGTTCGTTCGGCCGTGGGACTTTGTGCATTTATAAATTTTAAAGAGCTTATTTAAAAGGAAATTGCAGTAACTGTCCTACATTTGCCAATTTAAGGCAGAATTATTATATAGTTTAGCTCAATTATTCCCAGAAAATGCATAAAACTGCTGTTTTGGAGCTATAATTTTCAAAAATTTCCCTGGGGGAGCATGCCGCCAGATTCCCCTACATTTCTTAGTCTCTAAACCAGTATTACCCAAAAATGGCTACTTTTTTTGGGCAGCCACCTACTTCAAAACATTCTAAAGTGCTGCTTGTCCCAAGTGTACTCTGTGTTCTCTAACATCCAACTCCTTTTACCTGGTGTACTCGGCATTCTGCCACTGATACCTAACTCCTTGTCGCAAGTGTACTCAGCATTCTGTCACTATCACCAAACTCCTTGTCGCAGGTGTATTCAGCATTCTGTCACTAACACCTAACTCCTTGTTGCAGGTGTACTCAGCATTCTGTCACTAACACCTAACTCCTTGTCGCAGGTGTACTCAGCATTCTCATTCTGTCACTATCACCAAACTCCTTGTCGCAGGTGTATTCAGCATTCTGTCACTAACACCTAAGTCCTTGTTGCAGGTGTACTCAGCA
>JANSTQ010143505.1:1910-12582 GCA_026167885.1 Bergia puertoricense
AATATTACTTACTGTCTTCAGCTCTTCATACTGGTAATTATCTTAACTTATTACAACAATATTATTATTAGCTAACATCATACAGGTAGGAGCAGGCATAGCTTAGGTGGTTAGTGCGCGGCCTTTGGAGCTGGAAAGTCCCCAGTTCAATTCTCAGTGACTCCAACATCTGCTTCAACTTCCCTCTGATCTGTGTAGCTTTAGCTTTAAATACTCGTAAAACAGAGCACTGACAAAGGAAGAGGAGTAAAGTATGTGCTGTTGGCTTCCATTGATAGCAGCTCTAGGAGCTGACGGAACTACCAACATTAAATAAGGGCTATTTTACTTTACTTTACATGTACATCATTCCTTGACTTCTATTATTGCAATGATATTTTCCACATAAAAACTAGTATGCAACCATTTAAATCTTTACCTGCAAGCTTGCATCAAAAACTTTACGAAGCTTTGCCTGTGGTGGTAAACCTTCTGGGATATCCCTAAAAATGTCTGCAGTAAAAAGGGTGACATTTTAGGTTTTAAGGGAAACCAAGATTATTTCTTCCAGTAAGCATGTACTCGTGCTATTTTGATCATGAATGCATTTCTTCACATTTATTATCTTATGAATCAAAACAGTCATGTAATATACAACATGCTCTAATTGGAGAATTTGTAAGTTTTGCATTTTACATCTTGTTTTTTTTAAAAAGAAATAACTTCAGAAAGATATATCTGATTGGTACCAAACTATGGTGGCAAAGTTAGCGCAGTCGGTTAGATCTCAGACTGTCACATATGAGGTTCCGGGTTCAATCCCCGGCCACCGTCGAGGGTTGAATATTTCGGAGAACTTCTTTCCACCAAAGCTGACTCAGCTTTCCATCCTTCCGAGGTCAGTAAAATGAGTACCAGCATGCTGGGAAGTAGAGTATCACACTTTGTAAAGTGCATTTGAGCATATTTACATGGAAAATGCGCTATATAAATACAACACTTTACTTTTTACTTTTTCAATTTTCAACAATTTATTTGTGCTAATCTATTGAATATAATATATATAAACTAACTTTAGTATAATCAAAAGTCAGCTAATTAAGTCTGAGTTAATTGGGGATTGTATGGAGATGTGTGAGATTAGCGCAGTTGGTAAGATCTCTGACTACCAACCAGGAGGCCCCAAGTTCAAGCCCCGGCCTGGTCAAGGGTTGAACTTTGGGCGACCCTCTTTCGCCACACCATCTGCAGACAGGGATGTTAAGCCATTGGTCCAGTCTCCTAAAATGCTATCTCGGAGGACTTAAAAGAACCCACGCACTTCATGAAAAGAGTAAGGTAATCCCGGTGTTGTGGTGAGGGCCACATGGGAGAGTACATCCTATGGAATCCATTGTAAATGTGTTACTGTATCCTCAATAAAGAAAGTGTCTTTACTTTAAATACTTTACTTTACAAGTAACTTTACCTGGTCCTGTTTTCTCTGTTGTTTTCAGTGGCTGCAGCGATTTCCGTTCCTTTCTTCCACGCACAAAACTTGATCTTCTTCTCTTTGCAGCACTCCCAGAAGGTTTCTTCTGAGTACTACTACCCTGGGAATAAGAAATCATGGATCATACTATATTTTCTTGAACAAATGCTCCCTCTCAAGTAATCCCCACAAAAAGGAAATAAATGCTCTGGGCTTGTGCAGCTCTATTCTAGCCTGTACAGATCTACTCTGACCTGTGCAGATCCATGCTAACCCAACTGAACAACAATCCAACCAGCTGATATGATTGGAACATGCAAACTAGCTATACAGGTCAGAATAAGAAGAGGAATCAACATGTTTAACATGTTACAAATGAATTACATGTTACTGTAACACACACCACTACTTTTGCTCGACGACTTCGTCTGCTGAATTTAAACCCTTCTACTTCTTCTTCCTACAACAATGAAAAAAGAAACAAAGTTAACATTGTCATTTGGGTTCTTTCAAAAACAATGCTTTCCTCAACCTAGCCAATCAAACGAGGCAATTCTATCGTAAAGTTAATTAGTTGTGGTACACACAGAAGGATCTGTCATTTGTCTCTCATAGATTGTACTTGTAGAACAAAATTTATTTAAAAATGAAACCTGGGGTTGCAATATTTGTGCAGAACACAGCAAAACGTTTCACAGCAAGATTCTCCAGGGAGTCATCAGCGGAAACAGCATTTTCCAGAAGCTACAATCAAAGGTAGCATTCCCCATTCATGCTGGATGCTGTGTAACTATCCTGTGATTGTATAATTATTGTTGAAACGTTTGTAGTGCAATAAAAACAAAAGAAAAAAGTTTTAAGGATTTTAACAACAATTGTAATCCATGGCAACCAATGAACACATCTTGGTGAATATCGATTGGTCATCGAATGATCTGCGCAGGCTATAACATCTGCAATCTATGCGCCGGCTTAGTCATTAGCGCAAGCTACATTACGTTTTATTTGTTTAAGTGACCAATAGCAATCGATACCAATAAACTTACTCCCGGCTGATCGATTGGTTTTCCAATGATCGATATTGATCGATTTGTTGGGCAGTTACGATGCCAGATTACGGATATCATAACGTAGCCGAAACAAATTGTAGAATTGAACAATATTTGGGCATCCTACTGTCAGGAGTACTGACGATCTGTTACTAATAAGGTTGCTGATATGCTTTTTATTCTGGGAACATAGTGTTGAATTAAGTGTACTGCCCGGGTGTTTTGAGAATTGTAAACAATCAAGTAGCCCCATGATTTGATCAATCATTCAATGATGTTTAGTTTACTTTACCTCTACTTTCTCCACTCTTGCCCTTTTCCTGTAACGCAGATTAATGAGGCCACATTTATAACCTTTATAACAAAACAGCTGTACAATCAAAACTTCAAAAGACCAAAATTGAGCAACAAACCTGTCAGAACTTGCCGACCTCAGCTTCCTTCTTGTGCTGGAAGCCATCTTGAATTTAGCGCGCAAATAGAAAAGAGTGATTTGCGCAGTCTACTAGCGAGTAAACAACTGACCGCACAGATTGCAGCTGATTTGTTTTTTGATGTTTCCGAATTACTCCGTGAGACTTCGGAGAAATTTGAACAGCTCGTCGACGTGTACGAACTTCTCCGGTAACGCTTCGGGAAAATTTTGGCTGTGCGTCTAGACTCGTACTCAGGGCCAGGGAATTCTGTGGTAAAGACGTCTGATCAAAGACTGGGGCTAGTTGTACGTTTCCGGGTCGCATGACAGATCACGGTTTATGGGGCTGCTACTGAAAGTAGTAGATTTGCTTCCTCTTCCAACAGATTTTGCAAAAACTTCACTTAATCTGAGCTAAAACATATTTCCTGGCGTTGGGCAATGATTGGTATCTCGCTTTGTTCCAAAACGAAACTGTTTGAAGGATAAAATGGCGTATGTGACCAGCTTTATTCGGTGATCTTTGCGATGGGACAACAACAAGCAAAGACTGTGCAAGGAAAATTCAGTAGGTCGAGCAAATTGAACAAAGGCAAAGATGTCCAGGCGAGCGAGTTCAAACCCTTCACTCCGGCTGGTAAGTCGAACGCCTAAAGTACGTTTACAACTAAGAACTCTGGACTTCCGTTTTGATAATACAATATCTGTATTTGGGCTCGTATTGATGATATGATTTTCTTTATTACTTTAATTCTAATCAATGAAATTGACTCACTTTTCTGTGTGGAATCCGAAACGAAAGCTTTAGATACTTATAATTTTTGAAATTGTCTTGTTTCAGTCGATTGTGACGAACATCAAGATCTTTGCCATCAGCCTTGCTGGCCATTTGAACGGAGAAATCATGTGCTATTAGAGCCAATTGTGTGTTTGTATTTCTTGGAACACTCCCTTATTATTGTCCCCTCTATTCAACTGTCAGGTTAACGACACTTCCATTTGCCAGAAGTGGGCTTTCAAATTACACGTAAAACAAATTATTTGAAGATCCAAAGATGTGCTGTTTTGTGAAATTTTTATAGTTCCCGTTTCTTGATCTTGCGTGGTTTCATCAATTCATAATTGTGAAGATGCGCGTACAAAAACTTGATGTTACGGAATTCACTCGTTTTGTGGTTCCATTAAAGATATTATCTTGTGTTCAGTGAATGTTTATTGGCATTATACAATTTGTTGGTTGCCATTTGATTCAGAAATGTATGTTTCTTAGCGTTTCGTCGCCTCAAGCCATCACAGACTCGGCGCGCGTGCGTTTTCCATTATTAAGAATATATCATATGCGGTGGTTCCTTAATAAAACCGTGACTGAATAGATGAAACGCGACATTTTTTGACAACATAATGAGTCAACTTGGCTATAACTGTTGATCGCTCGTCTTTTTACTGTAAGCAACACTTGAATCGAAGATTTCAGGGTGTTATGTTATGTCAGTACACAAGACTCCAAATAGAACTCGTCAGCATCTTGTCAGTGCATCAACAAACAAATGAACACGCAATGAAGGTTAGGTGGCCAAAGAATAATTGTCCCAAAAGTTTTAAAGTAAACATATTTCGTTAGAGTAAACATTTTTTGTTAGAGTGTAAGTCGGAATGGTCTTGAGCTTTATTTTAAATAAACAATTTGTTTAACTTATGTACAGTCGCGATCTCCTTAATTTTTATTCCATGGATTTTCTTTTCACTTCATTGATACTGCTTGGGGTAATGAAAATATTTGGTGAGGGCTGCATACTTTCACTGAGACCAAAATATAACAAAAACTAATCCACTCATACTTTTTCAAGAAAGAATATTTTTTTTCAGTTTGTTATTTTCTTTGAGAAGTTCAAGAGTGTAATTTATTCTTGACTGATGCCAAAGGGTTCAAAGTCTGGCAGTTTATTTAGGCAAACGTATTTGTCTATAAAAACTGTTCAGTTAACTTGCAAAATCCTTGTACATGTACCTGCAAAGTTTCACACCTAAAGCGGGTGTCTCGCATCTTTCAACCAAACCAGTGAAGGAAAATTCACGAATACATACCAGTGACTTTAGTTGTAAATCCTCAGTTATAATTTTTGCTTGATTTGCTTCAACAGAAAACCTTGCAAGAAGACCTCTCCCTGAAACACCACAAGAACAGTTAACGCCAGTGCAGAGGTGGAACTCCAAAGATGACTTGATAAATCCTGCTGAGGAGCGATATGACTCCAATATATTTGTTGCCATCCATGACTTTACGTCTGGAGGGGAAAACCAACTCAGTATGCGAGCGGGAGAGGAAATGTCAGTATCAAGATACAATGACTCACATGAATGGTGTGAAGTACAGATACGCTCTGGCCAACAAGGCTGGGTGCCTGCAAACTATATTAAGCCAATCAATAGTCTAGAAAAACACTCTTGGTACCATGGTCAAATTTCCAGGAATGCAGCAGAATATTTATTGAGTAGTGGAATCAATGGAAGCTTTCTTGTTAGAGAGAGTGAAAGCAGCCCAGGACAGTGCTCAATTTCGCTGCGCTTTGATGGTCGGGTGTACCATTACCGAATTAGTAGCTCTCCAGATAATAAGTATTATGTATCATCTGATAATAGATTTCACACAATTGCTGAACTTGTTCACTATCACTCTGTTAATGCTGATGGGCTGGTGACAACTCTTCATTATCCAGCACCTAAGAAAGACAAGCCTACAGTCTATGGGTTCTCTCCTGAGCCGGACCGATGGGAGATAGAACGAACAGAGATTGCTATGAAGCATCGTCTGGGAGGGGGACAATATGGTGAAGTATATGAAGGGGTGTGGAAGAAGCATGATGTACCAGTGGCAGTGAAAACCCTAAGGGTAAGAGAGATATTTCAATAGTAACTTAAAGGAACTACTACTCTTTTGTAAATAATGCCCTCAGTGAATTACGAATGAAAATCTAGTTGATTTACTATTAAAAACATAAATGAACTTAAAGGATAGGGGTAGTTTTTTATTATTTTTTACTGCTTTACACACCTTTGAGATCTATTCTGATGACAATTTAGAGTTCACTAAATACAATGTATTGTCTATAAGTGAGTAAGATAAGAAAATATAGGGTGCTAAATTATGCAAAAAAAAATGGTATAACAAAAAGGAAAACAAAAAACAAAAACAAAAAAAGCAAGGGGTAGTTGATCAAAACTTTTTAATCCCCTCCACTAAATTGTTAGTGTGTACATGTATACAGAAAAAATGAGTGACCTCTGAGAGGGTCCTTCTGTTTTGAGTTGTCATTAGTCTCAACAGGGTAAATAGATTTGTTGCTTGCAAATGGGTTGTACGTCAACATGAATCACCAGTGTGAGTAATTTATCAACAGGAAGATACAATGGAGGTTGATGAATTTCTCAAGGAGGCTTCTGTTATGAAAGAAATAAAGCATCCAAATTTGGTACAGCTGCTTGGTGTGTGTACAAGAGAACCACCTTTTTACATCATCCAAGAGTTCATGCCACACGGAAACTTGCTTGACTATCTTCGAAGTTCTGCAGGAAAAGATTTAGATGCAGTCACCCTCATGCATATTTCAACGCAGGTGGCCTCTGCCATGTCATACTTGGAAGCTATGAATTTCATACACAGGTAGCTATGACTCCAGGTGATCGGCTCTTGCATGCAAGGAACGCTTGACTGAATTGATTATATGGCACCATCCCAGAAAGCTGTGCGCGCACAAAATGGCCTCCATTTTAAATTACAGTCGTTGGTTTTAAAACAGTTCTAAGTACTACACTACAAACTCATTATGTTTAAATGCATTTATCAGCTAAAGTTGTAGATAGGCTAAAAGGCAACTTCTTTGTTGAATGTAATTACCAGAACTTGTCTGTTTAATAATTCATTTTACGAAATTCGTTTCTTTAGCAAAACAAAAAAACAACAACGATCGTTACTAATCTCGCAGCACGTTCTGGGATGGTGCCTTTTCGCAGACCTGAAAGTGCATGCTGATTGGCTCACTCAAAGCACGTGATAAATGTCCAATCACCTGGCTGACAAACTTTTACTTTTGCTTACTATCTCCATTCCTTAACATATTTTCACATTTAATTGCTATTATAATTACGACAAAATTCATCAATTAATTTTGTGGCCAATATTATTTTAAGGAGAGCCTTGCTCCATACATAGCTTGTTTTGTCTAAAGAAATTTCTGTCCAGAATTTGTGTTATAAAGATTACAAACCCCACTCGATGGCTTTGCTTATGGCACATTTCAGGCTTATGCAGTCACTGTTAGTTAAACATGGTGACATGCTTCTCTTGCTGTGAAGAAATTTAAAATGTGCCATTTTTGTGGCTGATAAATGTTCTTATTATCATATACACTCTCTTCAACAGTTCCATGTATTTATCTTCAAGTATTTATATTATTGTAAGCTTTAAAAGTAAAAATCAGTCTGGCCTTAGCTATCACACCCCTCAAAGTGATGTTGGGCATCATACTTTGAACAGAAAACTTAACAATGAAATTTGTTCTCACATGTGAAATTAGTTGTCAAAACTCTAAATTCTATACTGTTTCTCAACAAACTCATCAGTTTCAAAGCTCTAATTTTTTAAAAAATCATCAAACATCAGTGTATATGTACTGAATAAATAGCTGAAGATATTTTGAGAATGTATGCAAATTTGGGATATGGACAAATATGCATTGGGCAAATTGATCAAACAGGTTTCTCAAACACTTTAAAAGTGCAAGAAATTGCTTTTTCTGGAGCCAAAATTTTCTGTGGGGATGCCTTCAGACCGTAAGTTATATTTTATTGTCATTGCAAACTCACTGCCATTATCATTGTGTTTACTATTAAAATTTGATTTATTATTATTATTAGATTTTGAGAACTTTTATCGTTTCAACAGTTGTTAATATTTTATTGCATTTTTAGATTTAACTGGGTTTTTTTATTTGTATTGTTTTTTCTTTCTGTTTCATTTTGTTGTCACTTGAATACCTAGCTGTATGCCTCCATGCTAGTCATGATGGAAGTAGTAGATAATTTTATTATCATGTGTCTAAGAAAATTTAAGTATTTTAATTTTGTCACCAGGGACCTTGCTGCTCGTAACTGTTTGGTAGGAGAGAATCACCTTGTGAAAGTAGCAGACTTTGGCTTATCACGACTCATTACAGCAGATTTCTACACTGCTCATGAGGGGGCAAAGTTCCCAATCAAATGGACAGCACCTGAAGCACTCGCCTACAACACCTTCTCAATCAAGTCTGATGTCTGGGGTAAGAAAGCTGCAAGTTACAAACTTTATCATGTCTGAAATATGAAAATCTCAGGTGACTTTTCTAAACACTAGCAAACCTCTAGATATTTTTGCACCTACAATGTCCAGTGGATAGAAGCCTTTATTTAGGCAGTTTGGTTCATTTAGCTACTGGGCTGGTATCCAGGTTACTCACTTATTTTTCATCTTAGCCTTTGGAGTACTACTGTGGGAGTTAGCAACATACGGCATGTCACCGTACCCTGGCATTGACCTGTCACAAGTTTATGAGAAGTTGGAGAGTGGATACAGAATGTCCTCACCCAAGGGATGTCCAAATGAGGTCTACAGTCTCATGCTTGAATGTATGTCCAGTTTTTCTAGTTGATAGTTATGAGCTAATAACTATAAATTCATTCAGCCATAACTCCGTCAATTATTCTAGTTCTCTTTTACAAGAATTCTGCATGGGTAGTCTGTTTATTAGAGGTTATTAAGGTATAAAACAGCTTGCAGACTAAAGACATTTTCATTTATCTGGTCTGGTTGGCCTGACACATCAGTTCTCAAATGGAACACAGCAACTATCTAGTGAACTGACATAACTGACCAGATAATAAATATGTTTTAAAATAATAATAATAATAATAATAATAATAATAACAGTGTTCTAGCTAGCCAAAAACGACAGGGTTCCCTAATTTGCATATTATTAATATTCATGATTCATGATATAACTATTATCCCAGCTTTATGATTTTTTTAATACCGATATGTTCACACAACAACAACTGACTTCTTCAATCAATCTGCTATTTATTTACAAATTTTACAAAGTTATATCTTCTAAAAAATATTTTGGAAAAGTTGATGTTTGACATTCAAAAATTTTCAGCTTTTTAACTCCAATTTCCATTTATGATAATAAGTCTGAGGCTCTGAAAATAACAGGGCACTGGACAAAAATGACAGGGTGCTGGGAACAGTGACAAGGTGCTACGCCCTTTCATTTTGGCCTAGCTAGGACACTGAATAAATATATATTTATATAGTGCATTCTTCAGAATGCCTGAAAGTGCTTTAAATGGCTATAAGCTAAGATAAAATATTAACTACTAAAATATATGGAACCTAAAAGTATGGTGATAAAAATTAGTGGAAAAATAATATTTTAAAAATATGTATATATAAAGAATCTAATGATAAGCTAATTTAAAAAGGTGTGTCTTGAGTTTACACTTAAAAATGGGGAAGGACATACATGTACTGCTCTTAATCTCCAATGGAAGTGGATTCCAGAGATTACGCACACACACTGAAAATGCCCTCAAGCCATATGATTTCAGCCTGTGCATTGCCTGCTGTAGTAAAAGTCGGTCTGCAGACCTTAGAGCATGTCTTGGTACATAAGGACTTATGAGCTCACTGATGTATATGTATGTTAGAACCATGCCAATCAAGATGTGCCTTGCTTATAACACTTGTGGATTAGGGCTGATTGGTTCTTGTGTTCCAGCCAGCGGGATTGTTTAAAGCATGACCCAAAATTGTATGATCTATAACATTTTGCAGCATTGCACTGTGGTAGAGAAAATTACTGCCTCTGCTGAGATATAGAGTTGCTTTAACTAATACAGAAGGTCCTGAAAGGGGGGGGGGGGGAGAGGAGGGGGTACCAATCCCATGTCCCTGTCCAAATTCCATTCTGGTTAGCTTAGAAAACATTTATCCCATTCCCATTTTGGGTTTTTCCCCATTCCCAGTGATCTAAATCTCATTTTCCCAGGGCCAAAACAGGCCAATCTCAGTTCCCATTTTATCCCTTCAGGACCCTCTGTACAGGCTACAATTAGTTTAATATTTACTTAGTTCTCTTGTAATGCAGGCTGGTCATGGGATCCAAATGATAGACCAACCTTCAAGGAGGTACACCATCAGCTAAACAGCATGTTTGACTCCAGTAGTGTGATCGATGGTATGTTTTCGTATTTTTTATGTCTATTTGTTTTCTTTTAGGTTTTTAAGGAAGAGGGAAAGTATTTGCTCACATTTTGTATTGTTCCTATTCAATTAATAATAGTAAATAAATATAGCACTGATAACAAAATATAGTTTGTTATCACTAAATAAATGTATTATGTAGAGCCCACCTCCAAACCAAGTGACACATTAGGCCAGTGCCAGGCATATGAGAGTAGTATGAATCTCTGTGAATTGGACATTACCTTATTATAGGAAATTAATGCTCCATGAAATTAAGGTATTGTAAATTAACATGACTTAAATTAACGCGAATTTAATGGAAAACGACTTTTGAATGAAGAAAATTAACATGAAAGAGGAGGTAGAATTTCACAATAAAGGAAATTAACGCGATTAAGACACGGTGGTGACAACTGGAACAAATTTATTTCAACACTGGATGCAAAAAAATTCAAAACTGAACAAAACTGAGCCATGTG
>JANSTQ010143516.1:0-12582 GCA_026167885.1 Bergia puertoricense
CCTATCAGTAGGATACCATGTTTTGAATACCAGTAACTAATCAACAGTAGGATACCTATCATTAGGATACCATGTTTCTTGGATGTAGCCTCATCCACAGGCGACTCTGATCAGTAACTCTTCAGCAACAGTTATTGTATACATGGCGAGTGTAATCAACGGTAAATGAGAACCAATGCAAGGCTAAGATTGGCGAGGGAAATCGAGAGTGAAGTCAATAATGATATAGGAGCCAATAAGGGACAAATGGAAACTGAAGACACGTGCTTGATGTATTCATGTCAAATGGCAGAAACTGGATCTGCCGAGAGAACGTCTAACCGCTCTTACAGAGCCCAAATAAATGGCCAAACAAGAATATATAGTCAGTGAATATGTAGTTATGTAAAGTATTGGCAATACACGACGAGCAAGATGGCAACTGGTGGTAAATAGAGCATTTTGCTGACACTGAATAGAATGTTCACGCTGGATGATTGGAGCAAATAATGAAATACTACAAGTTAAAATGATCATTGGACAGGAAAAGAGGAATTAGCGACATCTCAAACGTCACAGAGACAAGCAGTCCTCTTCTGTATTTTCGGTTCATAGAGCATCTACTTTGTACAACGAAACCTCGTTTAACTAGTTAAACAAGCAGGTAAGATGCATTTAAAGCTGGTAAACAGTACCTGCAGATATAGCTGTCAATAACTTCAATGAACAACAACTGTTACGTCTGTGTCATACTGGTCTCAAATGTATTCAAGTATTACTCGTGGAATTTATGCGAAAAGCCCCTAGAAACTATGCTAAAAACTATACGTATTTTATGATTTGTAGCCTCCTACGCAGACTATTATTCTTCTTCGCTGCGAGGGAGAGAACTCTAGCAGTGAATGAGAATAATAGTCTGCGGGGAGGCTAATGTTTTGAGGAAATATCGGTAAAGGTCGAAATTCTCATAGAAAGCCTTGTGTCATATATCAACGCTCAACAAGAGTGTAGGTCCCTTGTGCTGATACTTACTAAAACAACGTGCCCAGTATGAGCTATACCGAGAAGTAAGTGAGCACCATGTATAGTCCTTAGTTATCCAGCCATAAATGAAATGATAAGAATCTGTTGTACAATTGCTATAGACACGATCCCTATACGCAAACGGTAAAACACAACATTTTCCTTCACTGTTTGCGTGACAGTCTGAAAAGTAGAAAACAGATAGAGGATCAATTATTCTAGAATTAATGGCAGTTTCTCAGCAACGATCTATTTACTCCTCCCCTAAACCTAAGCCCACCCCAACTTTGATCCCAGTAGGGAGGGGTAAGTGGGTAGTTGAACTTCATCTTATGAAGAACAGTTGGACTTTTTGTAATAATAATAGTAATAATAATAATAATAACTATATTTAATGAGGTTAAACATATAACAGTCGTAGACTAATAAACGCGTTGACCTCCTTAAAACTAAAACATTTACTGTACAATAAATAAAAAGGGTTAAGATATAAATGAAATCCTGTATATGGGTGTTAACATGAGAGATTTATTGCATGGTTAAAAGCTAAAGGTTTTATTTTCTCATACGTCACTATTCCCACCTACAGTCAGCCTCATTTTGGAATGCCATGTCAAAACAAGATTAATCTAGACATGAATGACATAGCATAATTATAGATAACAAGTAGTATCAACGGCAATGAATATAATGGCCACCCGGAACAGGCGCCTTTGTAATGAAACAAGCTAACAGATTATATAACTACAATACGTGGTTAAGTAGAGATTTTTTAACATAACTTTATAACTTCATTTCCAAAATAAGTGCCTCACACTACAAACATCGGGTATGTAAGTCCGTTAGTGAGCTAGGTTTGCATTGCATTCTGGGTTCGTATTCCACGTGCACGCCTATTTTAGATGTTTAGCAGCTTGTCCTGTGCTTTGTTGAGTGAAATTTCACCAAAGATTTTGTGGATGTTCTAGTGGCTGTGTGTAATGAGAAGTGATGTTTTGCTGAAAAGTGATCATCTTTTGGTTTTTTTTTTGCATGACGATCATGGCGACTAGATGCGCTTTCAAGCGCTGACGTCTGCCTCTTATCAACAACTGCATTCAAACGTGTTTGATGTATCCAAATCACGACAATAAAAAGTTATTCCAACCTATAGTTCATGATGTTAATAAGCAAAGTACATTATTTTATGTTCAAAACTAGAACAATCGTGAGGTTGAAGTGGGAGTTTATTTTTGGCAAGATTGGTTGATTTGTAAACCAGAATTCTCAAACTAATTACTGGTCTAGTCATTAATTATTCGTGACATTTCGGGCCAATCACCGCACTTCATTTGGTCAGGTGGATGAGTCTTGAAACTGTGCCAAACACTCGTGTGAGTGTTTGAACTAACTTCAAACCCATGGGATAAATATTTTCTTAATCAACATATTCATAAAGCACTCTTTCATTCATTCATTCATTAGAGAAGTTATTCCGAAAACTCGTGCATCGTGTTTGAAGGGGCGTTCTAAACACCTTGAAACAATAGAAACACTCGACCAAAGCGGCCTCGTGCATTCATGTCTTGGTGTTTGGAACCCCCCTTCAAATACTCGCACTCGTTTTTGAAATGTAACTACAAGATGGATCTGACTGAAGATGACAGTGGCCATATCTACAACCCCACGTAATCAACAAAGGAGAAAATAATCATTCACAGTTGCAAGTGTGGATTGCAGGTCTCGTTTTGATACATTTATAAACTGTAAACAATTCAGGGTTAAAAAGTCATTTTCACACCTTTTTAGTTTTTCTTTTAAAATTTCTTGGAAATATAACACAAAAGTCTAAGTTCTGAAAAAGAAAACTTCAATGATTCAAGAATGAAAGAGCCCCTTTAAAACAACTACGACAGCCATCGTGCTATTTAAAGTCGGGGGGTATAATGAAAGAGTTACTGTCAACAGTGCTGTATAAAGTAGGGGGTGTTGAAAGAGTTACGAACAATTGTACTGTATAAAGCAAAGTGGTTCACATATCCATGAAAAATTAGGGTCGGTCGGTCAGTATTAAAGTTTTATTTTTTTAATATTTTATCGTGATCGTCACCAAATTAATAAAAGCAACAACATTTCAATTTTATGCCACGGCCTGAAAGAGAAACTGGAGGAATTTGATCTGAATGTAGAGTATACTCACTCCATTTGACTCGAAGAAAGACAAAGTAAGGTAAAATGCCAATTAAAAGTTATAGGTTTGGCAATCTGGCGGTTAAAAGTTTCATCGGGTGACCGGAGTCTCGGATATAATTTTGTTTGCCTTAATGTCAGGAATCTTGAAAGACTTATTAACAATTGCGCTCTATAAAGACAGACGGCCTTGAAATATTTACTAACAACTGTGCTCTTAAATTGTAGGAGGTGTTGAAAATGTTACTTACTTAAATTACTTACTTACAACGGTGATGTTTAAAATCGGGGGGGGGGGGGGGTGCTGACAGACCAAAATAGAACACTTACCGGGATCACACCCATAGAATTCGACTCTGAGAGCAGGACGATGGTGCCAGGTCTTTGGATTAATGCGAATGAATGCTGTATAAAGTGGATCCTCCAGAGAGTTGGTGACAGCAGTTTCCTCGTCACTGTTACCCTGAAATACCTGGAAAGTAAATAAATGTAGTATGATGTTCGAAAACACAAGGAATCAAATAATTTTTCGACATTTTTCTTCCAGCATAACTCTTTTCGAGGACAAGCTCTTGGGCTAGATTTAACCGTTTCCACATCAAATGACTGAAATAACAAAAGGAGCTTATGACTCCGTTCTTAGTTGATATAGTCGTTAGACAACTGGCACAATCTCTATCTGTTTGTATTCACCTGGCCAGAGTTGTATAGTGCGAATGTCTTGTCGCTTTGTCCACCAAAGCTCAGGGTGTAGGATTTAACCCACGCAATTCCGCCCACATTTCCTTGTGTTGCAACTGCCGTTACTTTTCGAACGCTCCAGAACCTTACCTGTAATAGAGTCAACGGCAGTAACGTGAGTTGACAAACGGCAGTGCAAATATAAGTGAAAAAGTTGCCTCAGGAGGCAGGACGCCCCCAGCGGCCGGGGAAACTTTCCTCCATGTAAATAGGCCCTTAAAGTCACCGGAAGTGGGGTAAGATGTATATCGGTTATGTTACAGTGACGAAAGAACCGGACTTGTATTACAACCAATGGAAGTGACGCGAGTGCCGTACCTTATTACAGTTAATGAAAGTTAAGTGAGAGCCGTACCTGTATTACAGCCAAGGGAAGTGACGTATCAACCATACCTGTCTTACAGTCACCGGAAAAGACACAAGAACAATACACAAGAACCGTAGCTTGTTAAAGTCAACCGAAGCGACGTGATAACTACAGCAAGAGAATTGTCTTGCAGATTACAGGAAGTTAAGAACTTGAACTAAGACCTCAAACATTCTGTTAAAATTGCTTGAGTTTATCTTGGCAGAAATGGAGAGTAAACAGAAATTGAAATTCCATATTTCATTTTACATTTTGAAGAAATATGTAGGGTATGGTACCTATATGGTATAACTGTTGCTGGGGGGGGAAGTTCCATTTCGCCATTGTTTTTCATGCTAGAAGAATTTAGTTTGCAATATATTGCTTAGACATTAGCACTGGGGTTTGGTTAATGAAACCATCATTATTATCAACAACAACAACAAATGAAGCCATCGTCATCATCATCATCGCAACAACAACAAGAACAACAATAAATAAAGCCATCGTCTTCATCAAATACATTAACAAAAGAAGCCATCGTCATCATCATTATCAACAACAGCAAATAAAGCCATTATCTTCATCAAATACACTAACAAATAAAGCCATCGTCATCATTATCAACATCAACAACAACAACAAATAAAGTCATCGTCTTCATCAAATACATTAAAAAATTAAGCCTTCGTTATCATTATCAACATCAACAACAACAAAGAAAGCCATCGTCTTCATCATCAACAACAACTACAAATAAAGCTACTGTCATCACTGAATTCAATAACAAACGAAGCCTTCGTCATCATCATCAACATCAATAACAACAAATAAAGCCATTGTCTTCATCAAATTCATTAACAAATGAAGCCATCGTCATCATTATCAAGATCATCAACAACAACAACAACAACAAATAAAGCCATTGTCTTCATCAAATACATTAGCAAATGAAGCCATCGTCATCATCATCATCAACAATAACTAATATTCATATTTGTCTTTTAGTATTCATATAATTAAATTTAAGTTTTCACTGTTTTAGGAGCATCCAGATTAAAGATCAAAAATTAGAAAATAAAGCATACTGGCAAAACCACTGAGAGTTAATATTCATATTCACATTCACATTCACATTCATATTTATATTCATATATTCAAGTTCATACTGATATTCATATTCACGCATCTTCATATTCAAACTCATATTCATTATCATATTCATATTCATATTCATATCCATAATCATTTTCATATTCTTATTCATTTTGATTTTTACATGCATATTCATAATATTCATATAATTAAATTGCAATATGTATATTTTATTCAAACTCCTTCCTCCTTCACTGTTTTAGGAGTACCCAGATAAAGCAATTTACTGGTAAAAACACTGAGAGTTAATATTCAAACCTGAAGCCATGCCCCCGAATATTGACCTTCTTCAGCTAGCCAAGCCCCTCCTGCAAGTCGCTTGTTAAGTCTTGCATTGGTTGGATTGAACGGCGTACCACTTGTAGAGGAAGCAGTGACGTCAGCAGCAGTTATTTTCCCACTTTCCATTCCCAGGGCGGGGCAACCACGTAAGGCTGCAAGATAATAATGTAAACATCGAGTACAAATTACAGTTTAACCTTAAGCAACCCCCAATACGCTGTCCGCATTAAATAATTAATTGACAGAACCAAAAGCTTAAAACCCCTAGTGCTATAAATCTCAAATATACCGATCCTCCTTCTTTCCTCAAACAGTCTTCGAATGGAACAAGCTTCACTCATCTACTCGGCGCAATGCACCTTCTGTGAAATCCTTTCAGTCTGAAATTCAAATCTTAAACTTGTCGGAATTCATCACCACAATCTATTACTACAACTAACTGCTAATCATCCAAACTATGCGATAAATCGTTTCACAGTTGAAAAGTAACCAAGCCTTTGCCTGGCATCGAGACGAAGGTTGACTTGGTATTGATACAAACCCTCCGTACTTTAGCATATAAATCAGTGTTATTATTATGCTAACCAGTTTAACATCTCTAACAATACAAACCCTCCGTACCTTTGACATATAAATCAGTGTTATTATTATGCTTACCAGTTTCACATCTCTAGCAATGCAAGCTCGGTGTCAGATAAAGGCTTGGTTACTTTGCAGGAACTATGAATTATTAATCTTCTTAGGAAAGTAGTGCTGTTTGTTTAAAATTTGCAAAATTAAATTTTTAATTTTCTGCCTATAAAGGTTTTTTTCAAGATTCACATCCTTAAGCTGCAAATGAACTTAATTTACAAAAACCACAAAATTCGAAATAGCGAAAATTCCAGCTTTGTGACATCCCAATTTTCGTTCTTGAATAAATCGTCAGTACTAACTTTTGTGCAATGGAAACTTCTAGCAAGTTTCTCCGAAGAAATTTACAAAAATAAAAAAATTAGAAAAAAAAAGAAACCCTGTCTTTTGAGATTCAACTTGTTCTAAGATCTCGGCTTAACAATGTGTAAAAAATAATGAACACAATAGCTGAATTATTGAGAGTTTTTGTGCAAAAAGTAACTCTGCACGGTTTTGGCTCTGCAAATGCTATATTTCTGCTCAAGCCCACATAACTTAAAAACCATATTGAGCCATTTACGAATATGTTGACAACTAAAAATTTTACTTTTGTCTTGCCAAACTCACTCTTCAATAGTAATTAAACAAAAAAGTATTCATTATTCAGTGAAAAAACTCGCAATATCGAAACCACAATCTCGGAAATTCACAACATAAAATTAAAATGTCCTCCTTACAGATAAATTATGTTAACAGTATAAAACAAAAACAGCGGAATCAAATAATCAACGTTAGAATATTCTTTTCTACTTGACAAGGCTCGCTTTGCTTCATGTTTACAATGATTCGTCAAATTTTCACCAACAAAAGCAGTATGTACTAGTATTTTTTGACATTACGGCCAGATCACTTACAGATTGCTGTATAAGATGTTCAAGTTATGATATATCTTAATTGGGGACAGATTAAAGCAATAACTCACCTCTCTTTACCAAAACGAGAACAAAAACAAAAAGGTAAATTTGTTTTTTTGTCATCTCTAGACCGTCTTGGCTTTCTTGATTGTAATCATGCTTTCAAAGGAAGTTCACGATACATTTTAGCTCTGTTCGTTCTATTCTAGTCGTAACAAAAAATCCAAGACAGCAGGATACACGCTAGATACGAACTCGGTGCATCCAAAGTATATATGTATACAATGATTTGTTTAAAAACATTGCTTTAAGGGGTCTTTTGAGACTTCGACTAATTCACTGTCTTTCTGTACGATCAATGAAAAGAGTTGCAAGTTTGGTTTGATGTGAAACAGTCTTAATATAACTATAACTTAAAAAGGTTTTCTGTTTTGTTCGAAATAATCGCTCGATTAACTGGTTTAATAGTTAATCAAAGCAGGTGATCTACGGAGATCATTAGGCTCAGATGAAAATATTATGATATTTTTTTCGGATATTTAGAACATTTGGAGATATTTAGAAAAAATTTTGTAGTTTCGAGATATTTAGGGCATTTTTTGGTTCTTGAGACAGAATTTCCAACATTTGGCTTGGAACACTTCGATGTTTGTACCTTTTACACCTTTTTAGTAACTAAAGTTAAGAGTTACACTCTTGTGTCAACGACATGAAAAACACTTTAAAATACAAAAAAGTCTCAGTCAGTTGTGAACAGAAAACTTAACATAGTTCGATCATGGCTAGCCGTGTTTTTTGTTTTCGTCTGCACTTAAATTTGAGCACCTTGTAAACGTGCTTGTCGGTTGGTTTGAGTCTCTCTCACTGACTGATTTCACGCCACCACAGGGAAGTTATTCATATTCTAAGCCATACAACCACAACAGCACAGTGTGAAGTCTTAAAAGCACCCAGTTTGTTGTTATTCCAAATGTTCACATATTACTTGCTGTTATATCAAATATTTAGTTATTTCTATACCATACATTTGTTTACAAGGGTCCAGATTGAAGAATTTCAATTTTTACGGATTCAGAATTTTCGAGATATTTTGAAATATTTAGAAAATGTTTGACGATATTTAGAGAATTTTGGGAGATATTTAGAGCTTTTTTCGAGAATTTCTTAAAAGATATGTAGCCCAAATTTGGGGATATATTTATCTGAGACTAGAGATCATCTGCTCCCGGCAGTCTGCTATGATCAATTGAACCAAGATCAGTTGAAAGTCAAATACTTAACTGCTGCAATAAACCTTATTGGGTTCTCAGAACAATATTTTTCAGATCAAAATGATCAAATTACAGAAACTTGTTTTCAGTCGGAATTACCGAGCCGCTCAGTATTGATTTTATTCAGATTTGCTATCTTTTTTCCCTGTTAGTCTCTTTTGTTCTCGTTGTCAATCGAACACTCCCCAGTTAAAGGCAATAATTAGAAAACCTGTGTGAGATTTTAAACAAGAATGCATTTTGTGCGGTCTTAGATCTTTAAAAATCTTCACAAGAGTTTCAATTGCTTACAAAACCAGTATTTAGAATACGCGCTCTTGTTTTATTTGTGAAGCATATGGTCTCCTATACACACTCTTATGTGAATGAATACACACCAGCTAATGTTTTGGTCCTAGCTTCAGCCGTCTATTAATTTTACAAACAAAATTAACCATTTAAAGCCAGTCGTTGTTTCGAGAATAAGTAAATCAAAATAATTGGATAAACGAGTTTTCTTTGGATCGGCAAAATGTTTTCTAGCATATCACTCCAAAAACAAATTTTGTATGTACGTTGTCTGTTTATTATTTATGTAAGTATATATCAGGCTCAAACTTTTTGTATCGGATTATGGACTTATTTTGCCGCTTGAAACTTAGATTTTGAATTTATGCAATATGGTGCTAATGCGTTAAAATTTAAACACATATGTCAACATATATATATATATATATAGCGAGAGAGCAAAAAGCAAAATTACTTTTGAAAATTTGAGTAGGAATAAAAAACTGGCTATTTTCAACAGAATTTGTCTAATTTCTTGTTTTCCCTTCTATTCAGTCTTGATTATCCTCTTATTAGAGGCTATACAAAATTGCTGCAATATTGCCAGAGAGAAAAACTTGTCTGACATTTTTCTTGAAGGTATTCTTTGGTAATTTCCTAATATGTTGTGGAATGTGATTCCATAACTCAACACCGGCTCGTGAAATCGTATTTTTTGTAAGTTTGTTCTGGAGTGTTGTTTATATAAATTGTTTGAAGTTGATGATCTTGTATTATGTGTATGAATGCTGTTGACGAAGGTAAACAATCATCTGCAAAGTAGTATCAGTTTTCTCATAAAGACGACAGAAGTATTCAGGCCCGTAGCCTGGTTTCTAGACGGGAGGGTTCGTTTTCATTAAGCCAGACCATTTTAGGGGACGATGAATTTTGCGAGCGCCGAAGGCACGAGTTTCTAGGGGCATGCTCCCCGGGGAAGGTTTTTAAAAATTGGCTCTCTGACACATCATTTTGTTAATTTTTATAGGCTCAAATTAAGCTGTCGTCCTTTCTCAGGCGGACTTCGGCACCCGAACTCCCCCCAGTCTACGGGCCTGGTATTACACAGTCTTAGCGTGCTGGACAAAAACATTTATAATACCACAAACACTGCATGCGTAGTCAACCATCCCGGCCAAAACTATATGAAACACCATCCCGCTTCCCTACTTCAATGTTATTCGACCATTTTCAGTTGGATAATTAAGAAACTAGCTCAATATCTTTAGACGGCAACATTATTGGAGTGCTGTAAGGGAAGGAAAGCTATTATTCGTGTTTCATTATTTTTGGCCGGGACTGTAGGTACCAAGGAAGTTGTAGCAATGGAAAGCTTTTCGCTTTTTTAGAGCTCGTGAGCATTGAGTAGCAATGGACTGCAGAGACACGAAACCTTTTTACTCTCCCACTTTGAATACATTACAAAATAGTTTAATGTGTAGAACGTTTTGCTGCGTTATAGGTCAAGCAAAAGATAGAAACAGCAATCTTACCGGAGATCATTTCTTGATTTAATACCTTGTCAAACACTGCCACGTCCCTCAGATAGCCATTTAAAACTGCACTAGGCTGATCTCTCTTCAATCCTACGTCATACACCACGTGATTGTTAGTCATGTACGTCATATCACCACTAAATGACGAATACTTCGTGGCCTCCCAAACGCCATTCACATAGAATCTACTGGCTTTGGTTAGTTTCGACCATGTAACGGCAAGATGGACCCAGATGTTCTTTGACAAGCTTGGAATAGATATAATATAAGGAGAAAACGATCGATATAAACTTTTATTTTACTACATGGCGTATCAGAGTGCAAATAAGCACCAAAACAAGTGTAAATATAGGACGTTATTACACGGTTTAATAACCGGCTTGAGCGGTTCAAACCGGTTCAGTGGTTGTTAGTTACTGTCGTGACAGTTGTTCTTTGTCACATCCGAGGTCTTTGCAGATATAACGAGATTAAATTTTCTCCGTCATAAATCGCCTTATATGTTGTATGATAAATAAGTTATTCAGCAAAAAGTTGACCAGTAAAAATAACCAGCCGTGTTAAACAACTTTCCGCTGAATAACTTATATTTATTTATGAGAACCTCTAAAATTTTGTCAGTCTCAGTGCTTTTATTTTTTGACAATTTCAGCCTCAATGTTCATGTTCTTAAAAAAAATTGTACATGCTGCGTTTTGTGCGATTTTTTCCCGCCTTTTGGTGATCGTCTGGGTATATCGTTACGCGTATATTAATGTCGCTGTTTGAATGTAACGTCTTGTCTCGTCCTGTTTTTAATTTTGCTTTGTTTTTATATAAAAGTCTCGTAAAGTTTTCGAATGAAATTTTATTTCAGCCTCAGTTTGTTCCTAAGCCAAACTTTAAATTTCCCGCACTTTAACTGTACATGCAGGTATCCACACGTTTTCAATAAAGTTAATCTGAAGTAACTAACAGTGTTCTAAAGTTACTTTCTGTTATATATATATAAGCACCACAGCCTCAGATTTGCCGAAAAAATGAGCACTACGTAAGCACCACCCTCAGCGTCACGATCGCACATATAATGTTCTTTTTTATTCTCTTATCATACAGGTATGAAAGATTTCTATGTGGTGAAAAAGATAATGCGGCAGGCCTTCGTTTCTTGACTAAATTTTCTTCAATTTTAGTCAAGGTATAAGCAGAAACTATCCAGGCTATTCACTGACGATCATTGAAATAATTTACTTTCTTTTGGCATTTGCCCCCATAAGCACCACTTAAGCACCGTTTTAACCGTTTTAAGCTGAAATCACAAAAAAGTTAAGCACCAACGAGGCTCGCCAAAAATTGCTGATACTTATAGTGTGCTTTGACAGTGTATTAAACACGAAACACGAAGGACTATACGCTGCTCAAACGCATCCACACTCAGGGGGGGATCCAGAAATTTTTGAAAGGGGGGGAATGGTATATGAAACTCTGGAAAGGGGGTCGAAGAGGGTACCTGTGCTCCAAAAGCGGTATTTCAATGTTTTTCTTATGAAATGTTTGCAGAATTGTCTACCAAAGAGGAAGGGGGGAGGGGTTCGTGGGAGGCTCCACCCTTCCCCTAAATCCACCCCTGGCACTGACGACACAACTGAAGTAAATGCTGGTGTTACTTACTTAATCGAATGACTCGACACAGTGATATCTTTGCCTCCAGCATTTCTAATTCGAATTTTGATACTAGCCTTCGATAAGATGTTAATGGTTAGGAAAACCCGGAACTTCCAAGGGCTTGACCAGTCAGATAATACGGTAGAAACTGCTGATGCAGGGTCGCTTACTCTAAGCCAAAAGGCAAACGTCATTTCCGGTGTGAGAGCAAATGCCGGCACTTCCGCATACGTCCCTTTGGCACCGTTCAGGTAAAGAGATTTGTATCCGTCGACTGTCTGGTAAACAGCACTGCCCTTTAATCTAAAAAAGTTCACACAGGATAATAATAATGATGATAATAATAATAATAATAATAATAATAAGAAGAAGAAGAAGAAGAAGAAGAAGAAGAAGAAGAAGAAAGCTGTAATTTTGTATTTGTAATTCTAATAATAATAAGAATAACACAGTTAATGGTTTGGCATTAAATCCACTAACTGTCCTAAAAAGTGATTTATAATCTTAATAATAATTAGTTAATATATAAAACACTGTTTACAAAATAATAGTGGTCAAATAGAATTACAGCAATAGTTCTAACTCTAAAAAATAATGAAGAGAAAATAAAATAAAAATGAATGTGAATAATAATAATAATA
>JANSTQ010143527.1:0-12581 GCA_026167885.1 Bergia puertoricense
ATAAAAGTTGGTTATTTAGCATGTGAATAGTTTTCGCATAGCTAAATACTTTATATGACCAGAACCAAATTTCAATCAAGAACGTGTTACGACAACAATTATGTCATTGAACAACATTACTCGTCGTTTAGAATTTTTCGAAATTTTTATTTTTATAACAAAATTGCAGCAAGTTTTCTTAAAATTATTAGAAAGGCACGTACTTTCGGACTGAAATACAAAATATTCAAGAATAATATGGAGTAGAAACAATATAACGATTTTTGTAAAAAAGTACCGTTTTTTGCTTGCATGAAACCTTATTTTGCATTTTTGGTTTTATGTAAATTTTAAGTGTTAATGTTATTAAATTAACGTCCAATGGTGTGTCCTTATTTGAACTATTGAAGTCATGTTTTAGGTGAGAAAAACCTTGGGAGGGGTCAATTTGAATAACCCCACTGGATGTTTAAGGGTCAACTAGCGATCGAATAGACCTTTTGTTATTTCCATCTGCTTCTTCCTCCGTTTACCCTCTTGCTGAGTGTAGCTCAGATGAAATGTTTGTTTACCTTACTGTTAGTATTAATTTTCTTCTTTGTTCAGAATGCAACAGAACTTTATCAAGTGGAGGAGGTTCTGGCACAACAATGAAATCTACTCAAAGGGTAACTCCACAGCCAAGCATATCCAGCGGTAAGTTTTTTTTCATTTAAAGTTCTCTTATCATTGAAGACTGCAGCTATTATCACGTCTTTTTTCAAATTATTCCTGCAATTGTTCATAAGTTTCCTTTGATTACCTTCTGTAAAAGAAAAACTTTTCAGAAATGAAATTATTTCTAAAGGAAAAGGCTGATGACTATTCAGAGTGTCAATATTCGGTCAAAAGGCAAAATACTCCAGATGATCGGCTCTTGCGTGCTAGGAACGCCTGACTGAATTGATCATATGGCACCATCCCAGAAAACTGCGTGCACTCAAAATGGTTTCAAAATGGCCGCCATTACAATTTCAGTCGTTGTTTTTAAAGCAGTTCTAAGTATTATCAAAACTCATTACCTTTGAATACATTTATCAGCTAAAGTTGTAGATGGGCTAAAACTCGACTTCTTTTTTGAATGTAATTACTAGAAGTTGTCGTTTATAATATTTCATTTTACGGAGTTCGTTCCTTTAGCAAAACGAGAAAACAACAGCGATCGTTACTAACCTCGCAGACTGGGCGGCGTAAACACTAATAATAAAGGTTTGAACCAAAAAATGTGAATTTTTTAAAAACTTCTTATTTTTCATTCTATCCTTCATAATACTATTCTACTTAAGCATGTAAATATATGTTTACTATTAAATTCAAGTGAATATGCAGCAGCGATTTGAAAAATGAAATTTTTGAAACATGATGAGCACAAGATGGCGACATGTTAATGTTGTGAAATACTTTTAGTATAGCAACAGTTCTTAATTAAAACGTGATTGTCGTTATGAAAATAATTAGCTAGCACAATGTTGCTTACACGCCAAGTAGTTAGTTTTTATGTATAATCATTTGGAAAATCTTTGTGAACCTCCCCCTTTGTCCACCAGCTAGTCTGCGTAGCGGCGTTAAAAGGGAGGAGAGGGGGAGGGAGCGCGACAGAGAACAAAAAGAGAAGGGGGGACTGGGGAGAGAAAAGGGAAGGGAACGCCTGTCGCAAGGACCCCACGTTCCGCTTGTAAATTGTAATTTGCGTCCATTTGGTGAACATAAATTCCCATTGGTCGATACGAGCCCGAGGTACCATTTTCGAAATACGAGAAACCGTTTGAATGTCAAGATGGCGGAAGAACTGTTTTCTTCATGTCTTGAGGAAGTTCTCTCTTATTTGAGAGCAGAGGGAACAATTTTGTATTGAAGCCACAGCAGTTAAAAGCTTTGCAGCAGCTGTTCGACGGGAAAGACTTGGTGACTGTTTTACCAACAGGCTATGGAAAGAGTCTGAGAGTCTCCCCAATCCCACCTCCTCTTTTTCTTCTCTACCGCGCTCCCTCCCCCTCTCCCCCTTTTAACGCCGCTGCGCAGGCTATTTGTCCACTGACGATATGGTTTAGGGGTTGTCCATTCGATGGTTGGACCGATGACGTAGGTTGTTTGATTGACCCAAGTTAAAGATTTCCAATCCAGCTGCTCGCAATACTTTTTTAAAATTTTGGACTGCAACAAAATCGTTTGTTCTGGTAGCGAAATAATGAATGGATGCACTAGAAACGAATTCAGACAGATAAATAGAATGCAACAAAATCAGATAGAAATTATCTATGAAAATCGGTATTTTTCATATTTTTTAAATCAGAAATATTAAAGTTATCATATATTTGTCTTTGGTCTAATGTTTCGCTGATGGTTGGCTGCTTCATACACCTAAGTTCAGTCTTCTCTTAATAAACTTTGGAATCTCACAATACCTTTCGCATGAATGCCCATGTCGAACCTTCTTGAACCAGCAATAAACTAAAATCTTGAGTTATAACGTAACATCAGCAATTGTCGTGTAGTTTAAAACACATCTCTTGTTGTTCCTTCTTCATTAGGGTGGGGAGGTTGGAGTGGCTACAGCGCATGCTCCAAGACATGTGGGTGTGGCTCACAGACCAGGCACAGGACATGTAGGAACATTCCTCCTGCACTGGGAGGTCCCGGATGTAACGGCTCCAGTGCTGAGGTGAAAACGTGCAACGAATTTAAGTGTCCCAGTAAGTTACTGATAGAAAAGTTTGTAAGTATGAAGATTTCAGTCAGAGGTTGTAACTTTATTTTTTCCGAGATTGGCCATCTCTAAAGATCAAATACTTCATATAATTCAACTGAAACGTATGTGTATTTACCTTCGAATTAGAAACCAAGGTTAATTCGGTGATCAGGTCGTTTCAAGTGATCTAATACGACGGCCTCATTGCTTCATATAGCATCAGAGTTTAAATTACTAGTTAGTTTAGATTATTTTTCCCATGATTAGTCAGTAAGAGCTACAGCAAGCGTGTGACATCGCCTTAAGGCTAGATATTGGGTATTTATATTTTACAAGTTGATACAGTCCGCTAGACAGTTTAACATAGTAAAGATTCGATATTCAAACACTTGTACTGAAGAACTACGTCTTTTACGTTCTAGATATTTATTTTCAGGTAAATTAAGATTTGAAAATCTTGACTGATTTCAGGCCCGAGTCAGTGGGGTCCCTATGGTCCGTGCACGTGTTCCTGTGGCGGTGGTATCCAGATACAACTGAGGAAGTGTGACAAACACCCCAAGGAGCTTGGTGGACCTGGATGTAACGCCAGCGAGACGTTCAGAACTCGAGCATGTAACACACAGCCTTGCTTTGGTGAGTTTCAAATGTGGTTTCATATACCAATTCTCAAAATCCTTGTGATAATAAACGTATTTAAGAGATATGAGTCCAGTAGCAAACGTTGCTGTTAAATTAATCGGTAGCTTGTCATTTCAGATCCATGCTCTTCCAGTCCTTGTAAGAATGGCGGAACATGTACCAACACTGGTAACGAGTTTACATGCACTTGTTCTGGAAACTTTAGGGGGAGTAGATGTGAGACAAGAAAAGGTATGAAACTAAAAATGTAACTGAATATATAGTTATGTGCAACGAAATTTTAGATTTATTCTTAACTAAATTTCTAGTAATTTGAATAGTTGTTGCGATGTTCTATTGGACTCAATTTTGAGTCCACTAGCAGACGTTACTGTTAAATTAATCGGTAGCTTGTCATTTCAGATCCATGCTCTTCCAGTCCTTGTAAGAATGGCGGAACATGTACCAACACCGGTAACAGGTTTACATGCACTTGTTCTGGAAACTTTAGGGGAAGTAGATGTGAGATGAGAGAAGGTATTGCTGAACTAAAAATATAAAATATAATCGATATGTAACAACGAGAATTCCGTTGGTTTTATTCTTAACTGAATTTCAACTAATTTGATTAGTTGTCGCGATATGCTAGCGGACTCAATTTTGAGTCCATCAGCAAACGTGGCTGTTAACTGGTAGCTTGTCATTTCAGATCCATGCTCTTCCAGTCCTTGTAAGAATGGCGGCACGTGTACCAACACTGGTAACAGGTTTACATGCACTTGCTCTAGAAAGTTTAGAGGGAGAAAATGTAAGAAGAGAAAAGGTATGGTAAAAAGCTGAAGTAAAAAATATATTGTTATTTGACAGCGAAGTCCCGAAATCCTAGCTACCTAAATGCACACTTGTGTGTGATAATCAACCTGTTTTCATATCAAATATTAAATAAATACTTTATTTTCTCTTTCTTTCTTTCTCTTTATAACGAGTCATTCCTTTTCCGCTTGTGTAATTTTTCTTGAAATACCATCCTCTCCCCCCCCCCCCGGAAAAAAACCTTGAACTGACAAAACCTTAATATCAATAGAAGACTTAGAACAAGGACTAAAATACTCTGTTCTTTCAATATCAGACGGATTAGAAAAAAGTGTGATTCTGCGTAACAAGCCCGCTGATTACCTGACAATTCTGAACGGTTATCTGGCGCCCGTGCTGCACAATCCCCAGAAGAGCAGCTGGGTCAAGTGTTGGCACGCTCGGACCCAGGGATTCGCTGTCAGTACCTTCCACGCCAACTGTGATTATGAAGGACCAACAGTGACTATCGTGAGCGTTGGGAAATATATTTTTGGTGGTTATACCGACAGGTCTTGGACTCGTAAGTGCAGAAACCTTACTAATGTTTCTTACTTGTTGCCAACAAACTTTGGCAGTTTTACACAGAACAAGTCTTTCCTTCTTTTTAATATTTATATCTGAGGACCGTTAAATGTTAAGAGAAAAAGAAATTATCAGTTTATAGGGGTTGGTCGAAGAGTTAAGTTTCAAAATATATCCGTTACATTGCTGCAATTATATTTTTAAGTTTGTATTGTGTATTAGTCTATTTATAATCCAGTGGCGTAGCCAGGCCCACTTTCAAGTGTAGGCAAAAAGTATCAAAGTGAAGCGAAGGGCTATCTATCAAGACCTTTTAATAGGCAGCGGCATTTTACCTCTCTCCCAGACGTAAAGCGGATATTTTTTTGGCTCAAAATCGGTTGTGTAGTCAACTGCCTTTCTGCCTAGAGGTAGCTATGCTACTGAACATTTCTTTATTCCTAATCTTATTTGCATACCTTCTCTATTACAGACATAAAAAAAAACTTTTAATGGTTAAGAACAGTGCAGTAAACTAGCAATTTGGTGTCATTAGATGCAATAGACCAGTTTCCTATATCCAGTTGCCGCTGATTACAATGACAACAGAGTTCATTTGTGCAGTGTTAGTCTTAGTTTGGTGTTGAATCTACATAAATACCGGCGAGATCCAAATCTCCAACAACACATAGAGTTGTGAATAGATCATATCTACATTGGAATTTATGAATATTTAACATCAAGTCGATCTAACACTGCAAAAACGAGTCTATAGTCATTGCAATCAGCGGCAACTGGGAAAAGGAAACTGGTCTACTGCGAACATAAACTTTTAAGGCTGACTAGCTCATGATCATAAACAACGTAAAGCTAATGAACCAATTACGTTGTCGGTCCAGCTATACACTGTACGTTGGTGTCTATGACCAAATAAGGTCAGTTGTACAAAACGTTACAACAGGCGTTCAATCTTTCTTATGACGGTTGTTGTATTGACTTTCCTGGTGTTTAATATCTGATTTGGAGAAGCAAATTACGTAACCAAATACATGTTCCAGTTTGTGAGTTTTGCTCAAGTAAAAAACTTTAACCAGACGTGTATTCATTGTGCATAGGCTCAGCTTTATTATCTTTATTACTGGTGTCATGTTGCTTCTGCTCTCTATAAGACGGACACCTCTCTAAGATGGACATTTGGGGCCGGCACCTCTTTAGCAGAAAAAATAAACGTCCCCCTGTAATGAACACAAAAGTGTGAACATTTAATAAACGTCTCGAATTTTTATTACATCACTGACGGTGCTCGCAGTTCTATATATTATTGTAGGTTATGTGGGGATTGGAAAAGAGTCGGGTGATCCCGGTGTTGTGCACTGCATCAATACTGAAAATTGCTTTGAGACGTTAAAGTGATAAGCGATATGTAAGCATCACAATTTATTCATTTATTTTATTTGCTTGCTCGGGAAAGTGTACAGTGGAAAATTCGAACTACGTTATTATTTCCAGGTGGAGCTGGTAACTATATTCGAAGCAAAAATTCGTTCCTTTTCACCTTGTACAACGTGCGTGGATACTACCCTTTGAAGCTAATGCAGCATCAAGACAGCCGCTCACAATACGCTATCTATACTTATAAAGATTATGGTCCAACATTTGGAGGAGGGCATGACTTGCATATCCGTGATATGGCCAACAACCAAACAGGCTCTTACACAAATCTGGGCGACAGTTACCATGTGCCAGTTGGAACAACTGCCGGACTGCCCAGCGCTCGCAACTTCTTGGCTAGAAACTATAACTCTTTCCTTGTCACGGATATCGAGGTCTTTTATCAACAGTTCGACTAGAATTATTCACAATAACCTCAACGAAACATTGAAGGGAAGAAATTGTTGCTTAAATACGGTCAATTGTCTAGTGTACTGTGTAGCTCTAAGTAGCTGTGAAGCGTATACTTATGTATAAACTTAAGGCATAAATTTACTTTAGGTAAAATATCAGCCTTTTCTCTGTTATAAAATTTTATTGAAAATGTTTTGTTCTCTTCAATACTGAAGATGTCGGAGGTATTCGAAAGATCCTCGGAAATGTTTGGAAAATCATTAGAGATGTTTCGAACCATAGGTGTTCAGTAGATCTTCATCAAGCCTAGTTCACAATTGTGAAATAAGAATAAGAATAAACACAAGAACAAGCACAAGAACAAGCACAAGAAAAATAATTATTTTTCTTTTTCTTGTGCTCATATTTATCTATATTTTGCTTGTTTTTCAAGAGTGAATAACCGTGAGACAAGAATAAGTACTTATGTTTATCCTCATCAGCTTGTTTCTCCAGTGTGAAAATCGATCCGTGTGAAACTCACCATTTCTTAACTCAACCTGTTGTCGTCACCATTCCTCTACGAGCACAAGCATCATTTCTGCGCGTGCGTATGCTCGTTTGCCTTGTGCTTATTTCACGTAAGTGAATAACTCTTACCTGGCCTTGTTCTTGTGCTTATTCTTTATTTCACGAGTGTGAACTAGGCTTTAGAGTTTCACAATGTCTGGCTGTATATTTCATCTGAATTTATAAAAATAACTCGCTCACATAAAACTATTTCTCAACACTCGAACTTAGTAGTGAAAGATCTGTTAAATTCATTTTGTAATTTGCAAGTGTAACTGCTAGCTTAGTAAAAAGCCTCCTATACAAACAATAAAAGGAAACAAACACAACTTGTGTCATGTAAAAGCGTTGGCTTCTTTTTCTGACTTGTTATGGACCCTATTCAAAAATGGTGGGCATTTTATTATTCTTTTGTCTGCATTTGAATTAGCCCAATTAGCCTCGTTCAGGTTAATATATTCTTTTGACTGAAGAACGAGGCTAGTAGGGCTAATTTAAATACTGACAAAAGAATATTAAAATGGGCGCTATATTTGAATAGGGTTTATGGTGATTTTATTACTTTTAAAAAAGTAAATACATAATTTTTTTGCCAACCGAAGCAATAGCTAATAACTAACACTGTCGGGATATTGTGTGGCTTTTCGACTAATATTTTCAACTAGATTATTCTAAAAAAATTTCACCACAATTATTGATGACCCTTCTTCCTCGGTCGACTCTTAAGGATGTAAAAAAGTGTGTTGTTTACACCATCAGTTTGTAACGTCAAAAGTTACTTGTGTCAGTATGTAACATGACATGCACAAACCCTTACAACAATACCTCGTATATAAATAGCATGAACGAACTAAGGAAAAAACTTCCAAGTTTTGGTCAGAAACATCTACAAAATTTACAGAGAAAAGTGACATCACAATCGTTTGAATCGATAGAAGCAGAAGATATAGGGAAATAAAGGAAAAATGCGAACGGGAGCAGAGGGAGAAACTGAAGCAAGGTTTAAAAAGTTGAACATTTTGCCATTGTGCATGGCACAAACTTGAAAATTTGTCGAGTTTCTCTGAAAAATCATAGAGCGTTTAGGTTTTTAGGTATGACGCCCAAGCGATCAAATTCTGACCCTATTTCAGTTTTGAAAAAGCCTGTTGGTAACTTTTGCCACCCAGCCATACATTCTCTGCAAACCTTGAACTTTGCAAAGACTCATTTCTTAAAAAGTAATCGGCATACTATGTTCAAACTTTTACTGTGAACTAACTATTACTTGATCTTTTCCTCTGTCAACTTTGTTCATTTGAAACCTGAAGCTGCATTTTTGCTAATTAGGCAAAATAAAAACAATTTACATCAGCAAAGGTTTGCCCATAGAACATGCGAGAATACTCTTCTATCAAGCCTCTCGTATACGGACAAGTGCAAAATGCCATTCATCTATGCTAGGGGTAACGATAGTCCAACAATTAAATATTTGAATGACATACATATCAATGATGTTAGCAGCAACCTAACCGGCTCTTACAATAACTTTTACTTAGGCCCTGTTTATATGGAGAAAAGTTGTCCCCGGTAGAAGGGTCACCCGTCTACCCGAGTTACCCTGGGCGAGCCAACTTTTCCTACATCAGTTTCTTTACAAAACGTATCGAATAGTTTACATGAGAAACACAGACTTGGCTCGGCTAGAAGGGTGACCCGCCCAGCCGGGTCACTCGCTTTCAAAGGTAGGGGCACCTTTCTAGCTGGGATAACTTTTTCCCATGTAAACACTTTGGCTCGCCTGTCCGGGTAAACTCGGCCAAGTGTAGATACACAGAGCACGCGCGAGAATTGACGGCCAGCTGTTGACTCGGTCAAACGGGCAACTTTTTTTGTCATATAAACGCTCGCTAAAGTTGACTCGGCTGGGAGAGTGAACCTTCTACCCGGGACAACTTTTCTCCATATAAACGGGGCCTTAGACTCCATTCGCACGTATTCGGATATTTCATAAACGCATAATAATATTCGTGTCCGCTCGAAAACTGTTATCATTTTCAGTTTGTTCTCGGCTGTGCATAAAAATGATTCGAAAATGCACATAACAAACCAGTGGGTTGCCAATGGACATGGGGAGATTTTGAAAACAAGTACTTGTTTCACCTGGACCCAACGTTTTCAAAAACATTCTTCTACGGGTGACCACACAAAAACTGGCAAAGATCCTCTTCGAAAATATTTATTTTGTGGAGCGTTTTCAAAAATGTGCTTTATGGTGATCGTTAGCAACATTTTCAAGTAGATGGAAGGCCTAAGATGTAAAAGGGTTATTGAGTTTACGAAAATATCCTTAAAATAGCCTTAAACGTTGACACCTGGAATGTAATGCGCATACAGGCCATTGTTTGGAAGCAGTTTAGTGTTTGCCTGTGAAGTATTAACAATCAAAACGAAAAAGAGAAATGTATTTTATGACTAATAATTTACCTTACTCTTTACATTTCGTTTTTTTAAAAAAGTGATTTTTAAAACACTGACAAGGAGGAAAGGATGAAAAAAAAAGGATTTGAAGATTTACAGATGTAGAAACAGAGTTACTGTTAACGCTTGTGTCATATTTGGTATTATGAAACATAAGTTTCAACTGCAAGTGTATCGGTATCGCTGATGCTTTGATTAAGTACACACTCTTCGCATTTGAAAAAAAAGTCGAAAAACAACCTAATATAGCGAAACAAAAACGCCACAGGTATTTTAAACAAAGACCTCAGATATCGGTCATTACACATGTTGTTCCACTGTTGTTGAACCTCCTGAATATTTTACAAGAATGTCGACTAAATTATACATTATTACTTTAATATCGTTTTGTGTTAATTAAATTAAAAGTTTTCACTAATTTTGAGTCAATTAACAGCTTTTCCTGACCGATGCCATCAAAATATCCAAGAGTGCGCCAATAAAGAGACTTCAAAACGCGTTTGTAGGGTTCATTCTAACTGCACCTGCTGGCCAAGAAGATCTGGCTGGTTTGAACTGGCCATGGCTGCCAGTTAAAGGAAGAAGAGACTTTAACTTATTACACAGTATTAGGGCATACAACCTAAGATCATCAGCTACACCGGTACTTTCAGTCCAAAAAGAGTCTGGTAAGTTTCAAATCGTTTCAGCACTCTGCAGCTGTGATATTGAACAAGTGGCCTGCCGCAATCAGGAATGTAGGGGACCGCAAGATATTTTTCCGCGTGGTTGCGCAGTTGCATAAGATGTGAAACGTTTTATTATCAAAAGTTTTATTAAAAACTAGTTTTTAATATCTTTTTGTTTGCTTGTAGAATCAAAACTTCAAATTCGATGTTAGTAGTTCTAAGATTTTGAATTTAATTTGATAATTAGCAGTGTAACTTGATAATGTAAGAACCGCCTAATGGATTTCACCAACAAATTATTATTGTTGTTGTTATTATTATTATTTTTAATATTATTAAAGTCTAAGAAGGCTCCAAGAAATCCAGGCGGAATTCTAACGTCATGTGACGTCATAATTGACCTAAGTCTTTGATTTGACTTGGGTAGTTACTATATATAGTTAGAAGCTTTTTTGTGTTTTGTGTGGCTCAGGTTAAAATTATACTTATAGTGGGTTTTTTTAAAATTCTAATTTTTCTTTTTAACCTCCAGGTTATTCTGGATGACATTTACCTTTACCTGTTTTATTTTAGTTATATTCTATTTATGATGTATTGTATTTAAAGGTATAAATAAAGTCTTTGTTGTTGTTGTTGTTGTTGTTGTTGTTGGTGCGGTAGGTACTCCTCCAAAAATAGCCCTGCTTGAATAGGTTTACCGTTAATACTACAAAAGTTGCATGCTGACTTAAAAATAACTTGAACGAACTAAACTTTCTTAAAAACATTGAAGTTGTATAAAAAATGAAACCTCTATGGAAAAAAGTTTAAAACGCTTTGCTTTGGGGCTCTGTATGTTAGTTTTACATATTTTTTGAGTTGCCTTAGTGTCAAAAAGCCTTTCCAACAGAAATTTAATAATGTTCACGACTGACGGTTTTGTTTGGTTTAGAAAGAAAATTGTACGTTTTACAACCGGCTCTTAAATTTTATTATAGAATCGCTCTAAATTTACTACCAAAACCTCAGAAATTGACCAAACTTGCACTGAAACTAGTACAGGATCTCGAAGAGCGGTATTTAACATCATATTCTCTGCTATAACTCTAGCCACCGAGTATGAAGTCAAACGGTTGTCCCCCCCGCCCCCCTCCCCCCCTTCCCCCTGATGAGCCTCTTAAAACAGGTTGAGTGACTACAAACAAAACAAATGGGTGTTATCATTTAGTAAAAAAGTGGACCCTCATCTCTGTGTCATGAGCGGTGAACACTTCCCATCTTTCTTTTTTTTTTCTCAGTCCCATCGATAAGTTTACCATCGTTCGTCACGTCTGTGAATGTGGAACTGTTGGGGCGGGAATGGAATATCTGGTTGCCTTTAACAGGTTGGAACTTTTACCTTAATCACAAACTGTTTTGCAAAATAATTATCCCTTCTTACAAATTCCACAGAAGAATAATATGGTAAAGGCATGTTTATGTATTTGCTATCGTATTTATTCAAAGTATTTTTAAAAATACAACAAAAAGTACAGTGTTCATTAAAATCACACCGCTTACCTTGAAAGCAAATCCCTATCTAAAAATTTTTATTGCATTTATTTTAACACTTTAACACATTTCTGTGTTTGCATCTATCCGACGGAATGGTCAGACAATCATTAACAATTAATTTGTTGCAGAATCTTATATGGAAACAACCAGTCGGGCCGAGGCAACATAAAGCCCAGTTATGCTTTGACGAAACTACTTGCTGACGTAGATGTCCTTTATGATGTATGTTGGTGTGCCACACGAAGTCTCAGTAGTTATCCGAGCATCCTTTGCACCATTCTTACGACGCAACACCACAGTTGCCCGCCGATTCCCTGATCCATTGAGTCCATGCCAGAAGTTGTCTCTCTTGTTGTCACAACGTCTGGTAACTCCATCAAAACGATCAGCTTTAGAGGAAATAAATGTTGTGGAGTTTTTTGGTGGAAACGATGATAATAATAATCATTAAATGATTTATATACAACAAATAATCAAATGCACTGCTTATGTTAGAGAACTCGAACCGCTAAAAATGTTTACAACAATCAAAAGTAAGCAGAGATTGGTCAAAGATCTTTTTGGTAGATTAAGATGTTTTCTTTTAAAAGTTACTGGAAGATAACATAAAACTTGCACTTGGAAAAAGAAAAACTCCAACTATTCTGAATTGGATCAACCGTTTTGAAAAAATGCTATGCTGCGATTTAGATCAAAATCAGAAAATTCTGCCTCACTGTCAGATGATATGGATACTTGACTTGTACTAATAACAACAGATAAGTGATTAAAAAAAGAGAACCAGAAAAATCTGCCTCACTGTTAGATGATATGGATACTTGACTTGTACTAATAAGAACAGA
>JANSTQ010143549.1:0-12579 GCA_026167885.1 Bergia puertoricense
CCCGGGCCCAGGAAAACCCCGAGAAAGTTCGGGCTAGATCGGGTTAATCGATAACTTGGAACACCAGCGAGGGTTTTTAGTTGTCGATTACTTAACAGTCGTGGATAACTATTTTTCTCGTCTGCTGAGTCCCTACGTTTGCATCTCAAAAGCTAGCCCCCTCCTCTCTCTAGCCCCTCGTCCCTTGCTGCAACTCATACTAAAACAACTGAATATATTAGTCACACATAAACTTTTAGTCTTTTCCGTTCTTAACGCATTTTAAAATGAGGAGATACAAATATAAAGTGGTAACTGGAGTTTATGATTCCACAAATCAAGTACATCATTCTCAAAACAAAAATCCAAAATATAAATACTATATTAAATAATCATAGATATCAACGAAATCTGCCCTTGATTAATTGCGCTTGACCCTGAGCTTGCAGGATATGGTAATGTGAACGTTATGAAGTATCCCGCAGAAATCACTATTTTATATCATGCACCTAAAATATTTGGTTTATCTACGATTTCACGGTTAACACTATGATCCGCTTTCAGGAAAGTTGTAAGTTGATCATGAGCATAAAATAATAAATAAAACATCAACTAAGAGACACAAAATGAGCAGAGCAGATTCATTAACGGAGTGATTAGAAAATAGATTTATAAAATGTTTTTCCAAGCTGTGCTTTTCGTAAATCTAAATTCATGAAAGACATTCGAATCTTTTCGACTCAGTATCTGTTAAGCTCTACTGTGTTAACAGACTGACAAAACTGTGCATACATGTATTTGACTTCGAGAAATATTGTGAGCTTACAAGCTCTCTGGTTCCTTGCTGTGGGCCATACTTCTTCCCAATTTCACCCCGGGAAGAGAGTCCGGGAATTTTTAATTAATGGAGAAGCTTCCAGAAGAGGTTACTCTTCTACCGCTGTTCAGATGCTTAAAGGCCAACGTTCAGTACTAAGAGAATTGAGAGAATAATTTCACTTACCACCTACAACTCAACGTCTCAATGCTTTCTTCCCTGACTTTCCTGTGACTGGTGGAAGACTCCTCAATGTTGGAGACTATCTTGCTACACACGTTGAATCGTGTTAATTTTAATATCGCAATAAAATGATCAATGTGGTGGTGTGCCTCGAACAGCTTGAGCAGATAGTCAAACGTTCAAGCAGCCTCTGCACAACACTTACTGCACTATTTTAAAGATAGATAAACTTGTTTATCGCTTTCCTTCAAATGTCACGATGGGCCATATAGATTAATGAGTTGTGAAAGTGAGCTTTCCGAACAGCCAGAATCGGCTGACCTTGGTTTAAGTAAACAAGATCTCAGCAAGAGGTGAGAGGACACGAGATGGGACTGACACATGCAACAAAATTAACACTAGCCTCCAGCGCAGGCAACTCTATGTATGATTAAGGAAGGCAATGTGGGCTTATTGAGGGCAAATGATAGCGGAGGATAGTGGGGAGAAAATGAGGGAAAGAAGAGAGAAAGAGTCATGCATATTCAACTAGCTCCACAGGCAACTCTATTCTGCTTAAAGAGGGCAAATGAGAGCTTAGTGAGGGCAAATGATAACGTCACTTTCTGTGGAGGCCGGGTTAACTTAACTCAAATTTTGTCGTTTTTATTGTCTTTTTCTTGAAAGTTCATCCGCATTGTGAAACCACGCATACAGCAATTTCTAAAAAGGCAGTTATTTTGCTTATTCGTCAGCATAGCTTCTCCGCGTGCAAACTACTATCTGCTTTCGCAGGGTGAGGTCTCCCCCTTCAATACCACATATGGTCTGTCAAGCAACGCCATGTAGGCTGTGAACAAAGAAGGAATCTGAAACTTACCCAATCCGTCTCTCTCTCTCTCTCTCTCTCTCTCTCTCTCTCTCTAAAAAAGTTCTATTGTTACTCCAAAACGATACAAGATAGCCTTATGATACTTTCTGACCTTTCATATAATTTATCAACGGAGAAATACAAATCAAACTGGAAACCACGCGGCTCTTCTCATTGCCATGACAACTGCATTTTTGATTGACACTTATTTTCTCAAAACGTAGTCTGATATGGGGTTTTCATTAAAACCGCAAATCTACGCTGACCTAAGGTACCGGCCATTATTTAAGTTGGAGAGGGGTGGAGGAGAAATGTGATTTTTCGATAAAAACTTGCCCCTCTGAGCAAAATTTTGAGGGGTCCTCTCTTACTTGGTAAACTTATTTCAAGCCCCCCCCCCCCCCTGATTACGGTCAGCACTATTTATTTTTTAAAAACTGTACCTATAACTGTGTGTCTTCCTCACTGTGACCAAAACTGCAAACGACGTAGTGAAATTCATCTGATTCAGATTTTTCTGGAAGTGGGCGTAAGGTGGCTCTCCGTGTCCTTCAGGGACTTCACTGAGGTTGCGTTTTAACCAGAAATCACGTGCTAAAGCAGATCAATCACGCCAAAAGAGAAGAACAAAGGAACAACGAAGAAAATATACAAGGAAAAACAGAAAGTCCTTTCAAGACAAACAACAGAGGTTTGTTCTATTCTGTTGACAAGTATCCCAGAAAGTTTTGATGTAACACAAGAAACCTCGGTACCACTAATAGTTAAAGTTAACTTTTAAAAAACAACAAGCGATACATACAGTTCTAATATAAAACCAAGATTTCATCTGCAGCCTTTCAAAAACCTTTTGGCAAAAGGTTACGTCAGCAACACTGCCACTGAGCACTTGGCATGGAGCGAAAAGCATCCCAGAAGGAAAAGCAAATGGTAAAAAAACGTCAGGACAAAGCAAGCTGACAGACTATTTATGACATTTATTAACTGAGAGAATCACAGATCTAGAAAGTGATAGCATTAGTGATACAGATACGCAGTACACAATTGATACTGGGACTTAGTCTGACACTGATGACTGATGGTTGGAATGATGAGAGACACACCCTCAATAAACATTGCTTTATTATGGAGCTGTATTTATAAACTTTTAATCCATAAAAGACAGTTTATTCGGTAATTTACAACAAGTTCAAGAACTTTGTGGAACTGTCAGCAGGATCATTCGTTGCAAAAAATCAATGTCAATGCCACTGTGTTTGAATTAATTAATAACTGCTCAAAACTATTTTGATTAAAGACTTCATATTGCTTAATAGGGTCTGCAGGTTTTACAAAGTGCAAAATCTGGAGACTCCCCCTCATTCAAATGCTTTCAAATTTTCAGGACCCCCACCCCCCTTCTTTTCCCAAAATCCTTTCAGGACCATGGCCCAACTTCAATTATGACCGGTCCCTAAGATTATAACTGATCTTTTTAACAACTGCCAAAATATTATGAAGCCCAAAGGCGAACTGGATCGAAGAGGCAAACAGTTTTAAAGTTCTCTTACCTCTGGCTCGAAACTCTGACGCTACTTGATGTTTTAATGACAGTATCTAATCAACTTAACTGAACGAGAATGAGGTGAGTGGGGGTGGGGAGTGTAAGCTTGCACTCCATTTTCAAAACAAAGCAATTCACACAGTACAAAATGGTTTCAAGTACCAAAAATCGTTGCCTGCTTTGTTCCGGAGAATCAAAGCGACAGCTTTTTATGTTCCCTGACATATATAAATTTTTCTTCCCCCCCTCCTCCCCCCTCTCGTCCTCGAGTTTTTTCCAGCCAAGAAGAATCCGGGGACGAGATTACCGTACTCTGAAAACAAAATCAGCTCCCAACATGCAACGCTCGAACTTCTTAGAATTATGTGTACAATTGTACCGACCTAGGAAATCAAAATTAAACTAAGAATCTCCAGAAATTTATTACGCCTCTTTCTGCCGTACATGTTAGTACAAGGAACTAATAAAGTGTTAGTGTATTGTATTGCAGTGATATAACTTCATCAAGTACATTCACTTTGCGATATTGTGTGTGTATGTGTGTGTGCGCAAGTGCCTTACCGACCCAATAAAACTATTTATTAG
Organism: Bergia puertoricense; assembly: GCA_026167885.1. Classification (NCBI taxonomy): domain Eukaryota; kingdom Metazoa; phylum Cnidaria; class Anthozoa; order Zoantharia; family Parazoanthidae; genus Bergia; species Bergia puertoricense. The sequence continues at coordinate 3,958 of JANSTQ010143549.1, forward strand.
GCCAGGGTCGCACTAGAGGACGAAGTTGTTTATTTTGAATTAATTCTGTCAAAATCCTCTCAACACATCCCTCGTGCTTGTGAGGCCTTCCAAGGGGTGTGCTACTGTCGCTTTGCGCTTCATAAAAAAGAGTGTCGCTTCAAAAAACAAGCCAATGAAAGAGAAATATCGGCCGGTTTTTATCAATTGTTCTCAGGAACTCCTGTCGCTTGTCGTCGATTAGCAGGAAGTTTGTCGCCCATGTCGCCTGTCGCATGAAACACTTGCGAGACCCCGCTGGTGCGACCTACTATTTTCGTCTGCTCGATTTTTCGTTCGGCCGGACGAAACTTCCAAGATGCCGTCTTCCTGCCTCTGAGCTGGACAATTCTGGGACGAAGGGAAGCTAAAGCAATTATCTGCTTGTTTAATCCACTTCGCTGTCATCGTACATTATCGAAATCCATTTTAGAACTGAAAAGGAAACATAATGTTACGCGTTGACAGATACAGGAAACGACTTTGTTTATTTAGTAGTTTCGTCTGTACAGTGCCTTCTCCTCCTGGACGAAAAGAAAATAAAAATCTTTCGTCCTAGTTTCGTCTGGTCAAAACCTTTGGCCCAGTTTCGGTCGAACAAGTAGGTTTCCGTCCGCTTATGTGACCCAGCCCTCAGTAACCATCGAAACAACAGGGCGTCTAACCTAGGCAAGCCCATACAGTTTTTTTCATGGATGTCCTGTGCCGGGGGAAGAGGGGGTGCTCCCACATATTGCCTGTACGGGTATATATATGTGCCACTGTCCTGGGTATGGTTTCAAGCCTTTCGCCCAAGAACAGGGTATATAAACTACGGTGTTTTGATTAAGAAAAGGGTATATAAATTACAAACAGGGCATGCTTTTCTTGCTTCGAGTCTGGAACAGGGTATCACTTTGCAGCTTTTCTGGGTCAGGGACAGGGTCAGGTTTTGGAGGAACTCAGCGGCACACCCCCACCCAGAAAATTCAGGAGTACCCCCCCCCGGGGGTCCTGTGCTCCAATAAATTGCCATTTACTAGCTTTAAAATACAAAACTGTAAATAACGGACCAAGTAAGGATTGTGGTTGTTGTTTCACGATTGATCCAACAAAAATGTCTGTATACCTCGAGATCAGACAAAAAAAATGCACGGAAATTATTCGTCTTAACCCTTAAACCGGCAAGGTGCTTTTCTTTTAATTTTCAATTTTTTTTGTTAGATTTTGAAAATTTTTCTTTTGAAATCTAGAAAACGATACAAGATTTTCTTGAAAAATAGGGCTTTAGTGATTTTTTTCCAAAATCAGTTACATTTGACATTCCAAATGATTTTTAATGGTTAAAATATGCAAACAAACCAATATAAAAACTAAAAATCTGTAAACTTTTGCAATACGACATCATTTTATCATTTTGGTAGCCATGGCAACTGGCAAAGCCTTAATTGGAATTAACAATCATGCGAAATCTTAAGATGAACGGATAAGGCATACTGAAAATCTTTGGGGGGAAGGAAAGCTAACCAAACCCCCCTCTCTCCCCTTGCCTGTATATATGTTTGGCCAAAAGACTTGCCAGCTCGAGGGTTAAATGAAAAATGAATGATTCCATGTATCAAGATCTTAAAGAAATTGTACGGAAGAATGTTGAAAAGAGAAAAAAACTTTATGGTCGAACGACAACCAACAAAAAATGGACGGAATTTCAATGATCAGCCTTTGCCAATAATTTACTATGGGTCATCTCAAACTCCACCTATTTAGACCACTTTCTATTTCCAAAAAACTGGAACCATTAAATAGAAACATTTTAAAAGTTAAATTAAAAAGTTAACTAGAAATTCACATGCTAACACATCTTGCTGGATGAAAAAATGTCCTGATATACACAAAAAGTTTACATACCAGTAATTATAGAAAAGCTATTTTCAAGACACTTCTGTACCTACAGCTTCCGAACATGACAATATCGGCAAACATTCACTTTTTGTTTGCTTTGATAGTTCTGTAACATTTTAAGAAGAAAAGGTAGTCAACTAAATCACTACAGTAGACACAATTGACAACCAATTACCACCATACTAGAAAGGAAGATCATCAAGTTTTCATATTAACTTTATGCTACATTATTAGACACATACATTGTCTTGTGGAACTTTATAGAATTTGCAAAATTATCAAGCTTTGTCAACTTGTTTTCCGATTTAAAAAGCCAGAAGATTGCATTTTTAAATTGAAGGGCATGTCCACAGATTTCACTGCAAGAAAAATATCAAAAGAGAATTCAAAGTGCATTAAATATAAATCTAAGAAGTGGATTAAATATTGCAATGCTAACAAGACCAAAACCTGCAGTACTACATCCAAAGGTTTTACAAGCATGTTTTGCTGGCTTAGGTAGCTCCACCATGATTTTCAATCCCTTTTACTCCCAAGAGGGTAAAATGATCAGTTGCTAAATTCTCATTACCTCACTGCATACATAATCAACTACTGGGTTGAGAGAATTTTATATTTCATCTTAGTAGAAAGACAGGAGTTGATCAATTTAGATCCCTATTCTAAAAACTAGACAAGTTCTTATATAATGAGAAGGTATTGTTTTGTTGATAAACCTGGCGGGAGAGTGAAAGTGTTGTGTCAATGTACACAGTAGTACATTAAAATTGTACTTCATAGGAACTGCAAACTACAAAAGCAGGTACATGTATTCTAGAAAATATATTACACACCAAAATAACTGCATGCATCAAATTCCGACAGCATATCATACAACTGAATTACATGTATTTACAACTAGGAATATTTTTTACATTAATTTTAATGTTCTGTAACATTTACAATTGATCATTTTTCAATGATGTCACTCTAACAGTACATAGGGCAAAATATTCAATGATCCCTCACTTGCAGGCATTACTTCTGTCCAGTCATACCAAATGCCATCAGCTCCAAAATGGCCATTTATCCCACTGGCCTGGGCACTAACTTCCAGCTCCATTTCACTTGGTGACTTGGGAGGCCGCAGTGGAAGTAAACAAGATTCAGGTGAGTCATCATCCAAACCTACAAGTTCTTTTTCACATTCTGAGATTTCTACAGCATTTTCTTTAATTTCCGAAGTATTAACAATAGCAATATCAATACTTGTCTTCAGTTTCATGACATCAACATTGCAGCTACCTTCTGATTGCTGCTCATTTTTCACAAAACTACCATCAGTTGTATCTAAAGGTTGTGTGCTGAAATTTTGAGCCCAATCTGTCAATTCCCCATTTTTAGTGTCAGATACGCTCACTCCAAGCTTCTGTTTGTCAATTTCTGGTTCAAGTTTTGCATCCTTAATGTTCTGAGGAGACACTGAAGATGATGACTGCTCACAGTCATCTGAGTTTAATGAAGCTGTGACTACAGTGGGAGTACTAATTTCTGTTTGTGACTGCGATAACGAAATTGTGCTCCCAGCAATACTACTTGGCGATGAAAGTACGCTGTCCACTCCCTCAGTGGTGGGAGACTCAGTTCTACTATTCAAATCTTTCTCCAATAATTTGCCGAACACAACTGGAGAACTCTCTGAGCTGGTACTGCCCCCTCGTTTCCTCTTCAAACCTCGTTTTTTTCCTTCAACACTCTTTAGTTTTTCAATACCTTCAGGAAGAGTCGGAGTTCCCGGCAGGGAATTAGAATCTCTTATAGCTCCATTAAATTGAGGCGATGAGATTCGACTTCCATTCAGAGGAGAGTCTGCATTTCTGATGGCTTCAATATGATTTACAAAAGCTTTCTGCCACTTCTTCACAAGTTTCTTTGCCCTGCGAGCCAAGTCCACATTTTGGGTTTTTTTTCGCAGTAGATTTATTGTTTTACCTATTCTTGTTTTCTGTGGGGAAAAAAGAAAAAAAGAAAGAACAGTTGGGAGTTGGGCATTATACACTGTACTGTATGTATCATACCATGCCTGTCACAACTAAAATATTTCAGCAATTTAAGATTTTTTCCAACTGGAATGATTTGGATTGTCAATTTTTAATGTGTGATTAATTTAAACTAAGATCATGTTGACTGCAATTAAAGTTTTAGTACAATCCATTGTATTCTCACAAAGATATTGGTGAATATATATGTACCCTAAATTTGACACATCTTTGTTGTAAAATTTTATCAATAGTTCAAAAAAGCTAAGTTTTACACATAAAACAAGTTCATAATCTACACAAACATTAAATAGTTTATGCAAAAAAGAAAAATACATAACCAATGCCTGGTCCAAATGGAGTTTACTTTTGATTGGTCCAAATTAAATAAATTCTAGGATAGTCTACAATGTATGGCATCACTGCTACATGAACAAAGTGGAATTAATCAGTAATTACCCTGGGTGTCTGAAGTTAGCTGTTGTATAATTAACTGACACACTCAAAAACATCAAAGAGTGCCAGCACAAAGTGTGATCATGAACCTATGCAGATGATCCACATTTACAGTTCTGAGATGTGATATAAAAAAAAGAACAAATCTCTGTGTATACAGGGTCACTACAGGTCTCGATTATTTTCATTTCATTGCAATATTTGAATGATATTAGTTATTTATAAATAAAAGCTACTGAAACACGAACACAGTGTGTAGCTATTGATCTGACCCCACTGTACTTTTGTTGGCTGACCATCAGAAATGTGACAGCTTAAACCAAAAATAAATAAAATCTCGCCAAACCAAAGCTCGCTGTACTTGTCCAGAGCAAGAAACTTCAGTTACTTGTCTGGGGTTTGTTATAAATTGAAATGAATTATATGGAGTCATATAATGATCTACAAACAAGTGCTTCAAACCCACTGAACAACTCGATCACTATTTGTGTGGTTATAGAACAGGCTGGATTCCCACACAAAGATCAGAAAAAAAAAAATCACTGACATTTCCCTGACTTTTCGATGACCAAAAGCCATTTTTCACTGACCTCAATTCAGAGCAACAACTCTGCACCAAATTCAGTTTCTCTAAACAGATAGGTTGATATTGCATTCTTTTCACCCAATATAGTCAGCAGAGAAAATAATAATAGCTTTTGTCAGTTTCAAAAAGGGAATGAGAGGGTAAAGCAGTTTACTGTCGACTGATATTACTTTTGTTCTGCTACAAATTATAGTACGGTAATTTCTCAAACATCTGACCAACAGATTTGTTTTGGCTCAAACTCAAAGCACATTAATTAGTAGAAAAGATAAGATTATTGAAAAATAATTAAACAAAAAACACTTGTAACTCAAATGGTTTTTGTCTTGCAGATTGAGGAAAACATTCAAGATACAAAGAGACAAACAGGACACTGTAATGGCTAATTACCTGGATACCATAAATGTTTTTAGGGAGTTTCGCTTCAACAAAATACTATGCAGCAGTTATTCAGTTTTATGTTACACTTACTATTAAGCTGCACTCCCATTTCAGTAAGGCAGAAAAATGAAGTTTTTGACAAGTTTTGTTTAAATTGCATACTATGGATAAGCAACACTTTTCCTTGTTTTGTTGTCACAGCAAAACTCTACCACCTCACATAATGTAGATCTCATTCTAAACATATCACAAAGTAGATAGTACACTTCTGCCTTGATTCATGAAAACCATGCATTCTTGTTTTTGCATTTATACTTCATAGTTCTCAACATTTCCTGTTAAAAAGAACTCTTGGAACTGGGAAATGAATTGGAAATTTCTTTAGTCACACTCAGTGTTTTGTGAATGAGTTTCACCAGGAGGTTTTCAGAAGCTGTTTGATGATGTAATCTCCTGAAACTCAGTTGGCAATTTTCTTGACTCAGGACAGGGGAAAAAAAACTTTTGCTGTTGAAACAAGTTTTAAACAACTGGAATTCCGATTAAGGAAGCCTGTAATCAGTTTATTTCCAGAAAAAAAATGATTTAAAGCAGCAACCCCCAATTCAGTCTGACTCTGCATTAAATATTTAAAACTTTTATGAAAAAATGGTGTCACTTACATTAAGTGTCTACAACAGTATATTCTTAACTACATATAAAATAAAAACAAGCTTTATACTGTTTTCATTGAGGTCGATAAGCCAAGTTTTGTTCTGTACACTGGTTGATTGAAGGCCATGTGAACGCCCATTTCTGAAGGCGTTATAGTGGGTGGTTGAACATTTCTTTACCCCTCATCTCCCCTTTTCTTCCTGCCATTTACCCAATTTTTTCCATGGGTTCACAGAAGAGGCCACTTATTATAGGTTGTAATTATTTTAAACAGTAAAAACTAAGAATAAAAATTAGTAATTTTAGTCAGTTTTAAGCCATCAATCTAACTAAAAAGTCTACTTCTTAGAAGAGGTTTTAGCTGATTTAACTGAACATAAGGACTTTGTAAGAGCACCGAACTTCAAGAAACAGTTGTAAGAAAACAAGAGGTTACTACAGTTGTGTTTTCCACAAGATATTTGGCAAATCCAACTTGTTTACAATCAAACAGATAAGGGCACATGTTCACACTAAATTTTCAATCCTAAAATGGTTTTGTCAACTATATTTCACAATTGTGGCCCATTTCTTAACTAATGCAAGAATTGGATTGTGTTCCATGACTTTAACTCACATGGCCTTACCAAATTCCCTATCATCCAAACACACACTTAAGCAATTCACATTTTTTCCAAACTGTCAGTAGCCCATAGTCTGATTGCCGTAATGTTTTGGTATTGCAGTATTGTAACATTTAATAATAAAGAAAGCTCAAATAAAACAAATCCATTGTTCAAGATACAAGCAACAGGTAAAGCAGAAACATCAAAATTTTACCATCACTCCACAAGCTGCAAACAAAAATAACTGCAGTAAGTCCAATTTAATGGAAATTATTTTTCCAAAAAAAAAGGTTAACAAAGTAATATTATTTTCAGCTTTTGATACGTTAACAAATCTTGGATTGCTTCAGTAAACACTTGTAATGGTTTTTCTCAACGTCCATAATGGCAAACAAAAAAATATTTCGCACCTTATTTCGAATTTCAGTGCAATAAAATACTTCAACGTGTACAATGGTGGCGGTTTCTTAGTGGAGAAAACTTTTCGATCACTTCATTCAAAAGACTTTTTCCTGGAAAAGATCAATCATTTGAAAAGGCCTCTGCGAAGAGGCTGTACAAAACAACAAGTCGAAAGATCGGAACGAGTACTGTACGGTTAGAATCGTAGTGAACTCGCAGTCAAAAGGACCTACTGTTCTACAACAAAGAAAAGAATAAAATATTTAGTAAAATAACTTCTACTAAGCACAAAACGGGAAAATTTTAATAATCTTCAAACACAAGCAAACGATCGAACATTTTTCAAGACGGTTTCAATTTCTATTCTGGTATAAAAATTTAAAAAGCTTCACGAAAGTCGAATGGTTTGTGGCAAGTTTGATTTCGGTTAAGCACCGCTGAAAGGAGGGCGAATAGTACGCATTTATAATAAACATAATCAAATCCGAAAGCAACAAACTTAATTCAAGTGCCTACGAAGTGAAACAAGTGCATGAACAGGAAGGGCCGCCGACCAACAACAGACGGTGTGGGCTCCACATTTTGAAAGTTGATACCAGATTCAAAACCCGAAACATCTTTTTTGCGTAGTTTTAAATACTAAGCTCTTTCAAAGTGCTCCCAAAAGAAGAAAATGTATTAAACAAACTTCATTGCAATCAGTATTAGTGTTCGGTCAATAAAGGAGTTAAACAATAAGATGCATGAAACCATTTTGGTCACTGCAGCCGAAATTATAATTATACATTCGGAGTAAATGTGTGAACAAGAATCCTTTCACTTGGAGATTCTGCTCCAAGGCAATCGTTTTAACGCCAAAATTTCCACTAGCTGTCCGAGATATAGACATGTTGCGAGTTCAAGAAAAACAATCGCTATTACCTCGAGAGCCTCTTTGCTGAGAGAAGTCCGCTCCAAAGTCGTCACGATTTCCAGGACAGCCGCCATGTCCAACACCTGAGAAACGAAAGGAGCGAACAGAAATGTAAATTTGCGACATAAAAAAGCAGCAAATCAGCTGTAGTTTCACCTACATTTCCATCTGGATCTACTGCACGGTCTAGTCGGGTTTTGATTTCTTGAGGGAAGTTCTGCATGAAGTCCTTACTTGTTTTTCTCGCTGCCTTGATAAAACGCCATGCAAGCACGACCAAGACATGACGGCCCTTCGACAAGGCGCCCTATATATTATGGGATACTTGACGTCACAACGCCGCCGTATTTATTGCAAAGAGGGAAACATCGCGGGCTCAGATCAAAAATGTTAGAGCTCAGTTTACACTCTTTTTATGATAACCGAGCTATTGTTTTTGGATGTCGGACTGGAGCCTAGTGTGTTTGGAAATGCAATCCATATATGACATCAGGGCCCGGTTCCTCAAAACCTGGATTAGCGCTAACCCGAGATTAAACCGCCTAACCTAGGGTTAAAATTTAATCCACGATTAAATTATGTTCCACAAACACCGATTAGCGCTAACCCAGGGTTAAACAGTTAAACAGTTGGTTAAATTTAACCCACCTAGCGAGGTGGATTAACTCACTAATCGGCCGATTATCAAAACAAATGAACAAATTCAAA
>JANSTQ010143560.1:0-12830 GCA_026167885.1 Bergia puertoricense
AGGGAGTGATGCTCACTGAATGATGTTAACAACGTTACCTGGGACACTGATCCAAGGGAGTGATGCTCACTGAATGATGTAGCTCCGGTGAAAGAATCGGTTGTCCTGTAAAATACAAATGATACTTTGAACGACAGGGGTCGAAGTTTGCAATTTCCAATTCAGTTCCAACCGGACAAATCCAAAAAGCAATCAACCGTAACAAAGTACGCAATACGTGATGATCTGGCCGAATGAACAACTTGGTATCTTCTAAAGAAAATGCCCATCACGTGAATTGACGGTATTTTATGCAACTGAGTACTCGTGGACATTATTTTCCTGGATTTTTGTTCATAAACATGTTTTACTCGCATTTGTTTGTTATCGGCTGTTTGCAACGATACACTTACTGAAAGCGGTATTTCTACAAATCTATGATTTCAAAATGTTAACACGGTTCATAGTTTTGGCACATTTCCAGCGTCTGCAGAAAACATAAAACCTCAACATTCTTCAATGGCTTCCTGCCTTTGATATAGCACTCACGCATTCCAGTAAATAAACTGATTTTCCAGGATGCCCCATAAAGACTATTTCTTTTAAGTTGTCCATTCTGTGGTGGCACAAGGTTCACATGATTGTATCTCTAACATTAGCAAAGGCGTGGTCATGTGTGAAGGAAACCAAATCAGGTCAAGTCAGAAAAGCTGGCTATACTCAACATTATCCTAGAGAATGCAACTAACCTGGCCTGCGACGACACTTATTGGCTTTCTCTTTTATCTCTGTATACACCGCAGCTTCATCGAAGTCTTCCGGCTTAGCTGGGCGGACAGGCGCTAAAAGTAAGTAAAACATATTGTCAAACAGTCTATTACTTTAAAAAAACTACAAAGAAAGAACCATTTTACGATTTTGTGCGTTATCAATGATAATCTATCCAGTATCTTGCACCAGCCAACAAGCAATGTAAATAAATTCCAAAAATAAGCCCATGGACTTCTATTTAGAAATTAAAGGTCCATAGCATCTATGCCATCTATAAACTCGCCATGAACATATTTTACATTGGTGAGTGCTGGTATCATAACGAATTACCAAGGAACATTACCTGGTTCATCTTCATTCATGAGACTGGACTCTTCACCTTCCTCGGCAGCTCTTTGCTCCTGGCGTTTTTTCTAAAGAATAAATTACATATAAAGTGGTTTTAAAAAATTTCAAAAAACAGTCAAAATTCTCAGAGCTAAGACTGTCTCAACAAGTTAGCAACCATTTAACTTTTCAACATACTAAACCACGAACAAGCGCACTTTTCGCAAAATGGGCAATACGAAATAACTTTGGTTCAAACAACTGAAAACAGAACCGAACTGGCTTCAACTCATTGGCTATGTACCCACAGAAAACACTAACTCATGTTCTAATTGATGAATAGAAAATAGAACTGACATTTAATTGGCTGTTAACCCAATCAGCAATTTAAATTCCATATAATGAGTGGGCCCCTGAATTGGATAGACATGACATAAACTAGCGAGTTCCACAGTACCAATAAATGTGTTGGCCAGTGCATAGGACAAAACTTGTGTAAAACAAATTAACCTACTTGCAATAAAATATAGAAATTAAACTACAAATATTTTTGCAGCTCTCAATAAATGTTTTGTTTTAATAACTTCATTTGAACTTATAGATAAACCAACGAGAAAATTACATTTACATTAACAAACAACTTAAAAACACAGTTAAATCGGCCAAATGGTATTGGGACAAAAAGGGGACTGAGTGTTCACAATTACTTGGTAGGCAACTACTGAACTCAATCAAAGGAAGTTTCCCCAGGCCCTAGACAACACTGATGACAGCGCTTTGTACAGCTTATTGATACCAAAATTGCAGGTGTTGCTCCCAACAATTCGGAAATAATCTTAGTAATCATGAACTAATGCAGCAATTTGAAAACTGAAATTGTTTGCTCTGTCATTTGAATGGTTCTGGTTGTTAATGGTTGTGACAAGAATTGGTTTTGTCTTTTCCGTGGTTTAAATTAAAGAAAAACCCTTAGTTAAGTGAAAATCCTTTATACTTTATTTTATTTTCATTGCTTAACCAACGACATCTGGTGTTTCCTCTACATCAACAGTCGTAGCATCCGAAGTAAAGTTTACAACAAGTTTACGGACAAAGAAACCCGAAAGGGGATACTACGTAATTTTTTGGTGGTTGTTTAAAAACTATATTCACACAAGAACGACAGAAACATTAGAAATAGTGGTATTAGATACATTTGTTTTTATCGTTTTTGTTTATCCTTTTATATACGGAAAAAAAATGAAATTACATTAAAAGGGATCCCAGGCTGACAGACACTTTTACTTTCAAAAACAACGTTGGTTTTGCCTTAGTGTATATTGGCATGTTAATAATTCATAGTTCTTTTCATAGGGCTAATGCCACGCGATTTAATTTGGCTACTGCGCGAGTTTCATTTTCCCGGGTGCCGCAATCTTGAAATGTGATGTAACTTGTTTGCGGTACCAGTTCCCTCTCGTTCACTACTACTATACTTCCATAGAGTGGTGCTTCGCAGTGCAACCAGTTTACGCAGAAAACTCAAACTCAAGAAATAACCAAGCCTTAGCTCTGTGAACAGAACTGTCGATTTTTAATTGCCTTCGCGAGCTAAGGCAATGCTGAAGTTTTATATGAGAGCAACAATGTAATTTAAGGCCGAGAATCCCTCTAAAATGTCAGGCTTTACCCTTCGTTTCATCAGTCTCTTCCAGTCCCTGAGCTCATTCTCATAAGTCGCCAACATCTCTCCATGCTCAGCTTCATGCTCTTCCCTACACAGACACACGTAGGACGTTTAGTCTACATGGAAAAACACTACATGGCATTCGGTGCTCTGCTCTTAGTCAAACACTGATTAGGTATCCAGACATTCAACCATGAAACTAACCTCTGACAAACACCAAAATAAGAATCATTGAGTGTGTTAATTTCATAAAAATATAACTCGAATGACACACAGAAATAATAAAACGAATGGAGTTTGAAATGGAAATATAATTTAAGGATACACAGGAGTCTTTTGCACGCTCTCATTAAATATCTAAAATATTAAGATTTGTATATTTTTTAAATTTAAATCATTTTCCGGATTTTCTGGGAGAAACTGGCAAACGAGCGTGTTATTTCTGAAAAAGATAAATCGGTCCGAGAGTAAGTAAATAATGTTGCTATTTATCAAAAGTTAAAAAATAATTTCTTCAAGTATTTTAAACTAGAAACTTAGGCAATAAATTCAGTGATGTATTCAAAAAGTAAAAAGATAATTTTTGCTCAATGAATAGACAAAAGAGGCTCCTGTGTTTCCTTCGAACAATGATGTTATAGTTCGTCAGTGATCGCTAAAATACAATTACATTCATATTACTTCCATAAAACTCCATAAAATAAGGATTTCCGCTATTGTTATTGATGAGGCTATAAGTGCTTCCCATGCCACTTGAGACACACGATTTTACTTTACACACTGAAACATATTTCAGTCACCAACAATTCCTTTAGAGGAATGGAAGCACTTCTCTCTAGTGTAAGTTGGAACATTAGTAACGGACGAGGCAAAGGAGGATGAATAGAAATATTACAGGTTCCCATCGTTCAATACAAATCTTTTAAGAATATGCAGAAATAAATCGATGCTTACCTTCGTTCTTGTAGTTCCTCACCGAGCTCTTCTTCCAACAGTTTTTCGTCGTCTTCTTTGTTGGTGTTTTCTCTAATTCAGGTGCAAAAGAGCGTTTCATTCGAATGTAGTGGCATTATTAGGTGTTTAATGCAGAGTAGCAGTAAAAAGATCTTTCAAAGTGTAACCTAAATGGGAGGGGGGGGGGAAATTATTGTTTGTCTTCCCTGGCAAAACAGAAATTTCCCAAATCATTTCTTAGTGTCTTGATTCCCCAGTGAGAAAAGTATTATAGTAAAACGAAATAGAAAAAGGTATTCACTGTCATATCTTGATGCCTGCTGCAGTGTACTCACTTTCGTACAACAATCTTTACTGATGTATTAACATATCCCTGCTGCTCTCGTAACAACTTGATGTCTCGCCAGCAACTGAACGATAAAAACATATAATCCATCAATTTAAAATCATTTCGATTTAAATATGTCTTTAATGTCCAAAGCCTTTTCACTTGTTGTCTTCTCAGTCTATAGCCGGCAAATCTATCAAATGAGAAATCAATTTCAACGAGATGTCTGTGGAATGAAAAGTCTGTGAATACCGAAATCTCTTGAATGTGAGCTCCACCTATCGACTGAGAAGCCTATCGGATGTAACATCTTTCGACTAGACTGTGATGTCTGTCAAATCAGTGTGAAGATTGTGAGATGAGAAATCTTTCGAATGAAAACTCTATAGTAAATTACAAAATATGTATCTAAACAATGTAACGGTGTACGCAAAGTGTGTTAAAGAATGCAAGGTCCACATCAGAATGCAAAATGTACTGAGTATATTTTATATACATTTGATTATGACGTCGGATATACAGTATCACATTTAAAATGTGTACAAAATAGAAAGTTTCTATTTTAGCACCAATGTCACAACATATAGAGGATATTATATGGCCGCGCGGAGATATCTCCCACGAGTGAGCGAAGCGAACGAGTTCGAGATATTTTCAATACGAGAAGATAGAAATCGTATCTTCAAGCGGCCATGTAATGTTCTGTTTATTATTCATCAAGCCATAAATTATTACTTTACAACATGGAGAAGAAACCTTAAAATTAAAACTAAAGAAAACAACAAACACCCCACTTCACTTGTAATGTAATCACTTTGTGCTTTCACTGAAACGAAAGCATCGCGCGTCAAAGTTTTCGCGCCGTTCAAAAACTGGTCGTCGCTCTGATTGGCTAACGAGTTGTAAGGCGGAACGGTTCCGTGTGAAATATCATCTTTATTTCGTGCGTAAATCTCAGTAATTTATGGCTTGGTGAATAATAAACAAAATTATTTGATAACGCGCAAGACTGTTTAACAAATCAACGCTCCCCTGAATTACAAAATGTTTCACCAAACACACCCATCTAGCTCTGATTTCTCAGATTTAAAGCATCGTATCCCTTCTGGATTTGTCCATGGAGTCTATCTGTCCAGTGCATCGGTGCAGACTAATGGTCCATTTTTACAAATGTAGTCCATGAATCTTTAAGCCACAGGCTGAAACACCAGAACGTTCTTACTTATAAATTTAATAGGACCTGAAATGTTTCAGTTACCCAAAATTATCTGCTTACTCGATATTCTACTTCTTTGAAGTATAAAATATGTGGTGTGTAACATGTTGTGTAGGTGTGTGACGGGGGATGAAGAGATAATTTTCTTTAAAAAACCAGAGCAACTTCAAAAACCACCAATTTTTTGCAAGACCATGTAGTTTTACATACTTGAGAATATTGACGAGAAGTTCCCTATCGAATCTGTCTTCAGCATCTCTCAGAGCTCGTGTCTCACTGTAAAGGCAAAATAAATTTAAAAAAATAATAAGGGACGGAAAATTTGATTTCCTAAGAGAGGGTGGAAGAACTTTTTGTATTAAATCAAGTTACACAATCCATGCGGACGAACAGAAATGTTTGCACGCCAGGGAAAATGTGAAAAAAAGACGCGGTTGAAGGTGTGGCTGCGCCTGCATGCTATCATTTCATCTGCATCATACATCCTCTACTTTGGCTTTAGGTACATGTCTTCATCATCATTATCATCATCACCACCACCATCATCATTATCATCACCATCATCATCATCATCACCACCACCATCATCATCATCACCATCATCATCATCATCATCATCATCATCACCACCACCATCATCATCATCACCATCATCATCATCATCATCATCATCACCACCACCATCATCATTATCATCACCATCATCATCATCATCATCACCACCACCACCACCACCACCACCATCATCATCATCATCATCATCATAGTAATAATATTAATAATGATAATAACAATAAAATAATAATAACAATGAATGTTTTGTATACCCTCTAAATTGCCTTGCATGTCATTTTATAGTACATACTGGTCCATACCCAATAAATCAGCTCGTCTGACCCTTATATAGTAATTACTGAACAGACTACATGTACTCTCAACAGATCAACATAATCCTATCATTACAACTTACATAACTTGTTTTCTATACTCCTGAATTCTTTTTCTTACATCTGTAACAGTTGACTTGGTCTTCAACTTTGCCTGGAAAAAAAGAAAAAGAAAATCAACTGATGTCTATTTGTTCACTGAATAAAGATTTAACAGGCATAGAAACCCAAGAAAATGCCAGTTGCTGCGGGTATAAAGATAGTAATATTTGTGGGTGTGCAAAACTTTGAGGAGGTAGAGCATGACTGTTGTAGCACACCTCATCGATGTTGTCCATCGTGCTGACCTCATGCATGAAGTCATGTAGCACAAATTTTAACAGAAAATAGTGCTTTTCAGAGCATGAACTCGGAACAAAAATGATGGCGCTTAATTCTACACGAAATGTGAAACAAAATGGTTTGTTTTGCGATTTTATTTACGTCCCACGATTCGAGATGGTTGAGAATAATGGCAGCAGCAGGGAACTCAGGTGGCAGCTTCTCGTAGTTTGAATCCAAAATGAAACAAAACTCGATATACTTTTGATTTGTTTTTAAAAGTTATTGATAACAAAAAAATGGTTCGATTCCAAAAGCCTTTCCTGAATTACCGTAAAATTCCGAACATAAGCCCAAGAGCTTACAGTATCCAAAGCAGTTTTTAAAAGGCTTATACAGTTGACTTCCTATAACTCGAACCTTCAAGCAGGGTTCCTGCAGCTAACAACTCACAAAATTTAAGACCTTTTTAAGACTTTTAAAGACCCGAATTTGGAAAATTTAAGACCTAAGTTTTCTTCAATCTTTTCAATACAGGCCAACTTATGTAACTGTTCTGTTCTATCATGCAACAATAGCTTTGGCATAAAATTTAAGATCTTTCAAGACCTCAAGGATAAATTTTTGCAAATTTAAGAA
The DNA here is from genome assembly GCA_026167885.1 of Bergia puertoricense. NCBI lineage: Eukaryota > Metazoa > Cnidaria > Anthozoa > Zoantharia > Parazoanthidae > Bergia > Bergia puertoricense. The sequence goes on from JANSTQ010143560.1 coordinate 7,089, forward strand.
ATTTTCAAAGCCTTAGAAATACAAAATCAAAAATAGGACTTTTTAAGACTCCGCGGGAACCCTGTCAAGGGAAATGGAAAAAGGTTCGAGTAATCGAGGGTAAAATTATAAAGAAAATGACCTGGAAGGAAATCAAAATTACTTCGAGTTAGCGCGAAGTTCGAGTTACTGCCGGTTCGAACTGGGCTTATTTAGTAAAACTAAGAAAGGAAAGTGCAACAATAGATGGAGTAGGAAATCCGTTCAAAGTGACGAGGCAAGACGAAAAACAACGTTATCCATTTTTAAGCTTACATGTAAGTTTAGAGACACAAAAGTTACTTCTGGTGGACGATCTAGTTGAGTACTGATGTGTTTGGTGTAAGTGTAATTTTGCAGCACATTTAGGAGCAACATTGTGTTAAAAGGTATGCATAATTCGGTGGTGTACAGTTTCACAAATCGGCATCGTCTTAAGATTCTTATACAAGGAGATTGACGGATCAGAAATATCCTGCCTGGCCGCACGTATTATATGTTCCAGAGGGACCAATGTTACATGTACTAAATTGATTGCAGTAGAAGTGTATGATTGGATGGTGTTATCCTCATCTACATTAATATTTCTTACTGAGGTGATAAAATCATCAAGACATCACACGAACTGAAGTAATAAAACAATAACACTGCAATGAAGTTCAAAAATACAATTTAACGTATTGTTCATTGGCTAAGAAACTCAAATGCACTTACTAAATTTCCGGCATTATCCTGCAACTGTTGCAGAGTTATTTTGAGGGCTCGCACCTGCAAAAGAGGCATAGATTTGAAAGCTGTAATTAAACCAAACCTAAAGAAAGCCGTAAAGCACAACGGTAGAAATCGCCACGCACTAAACAACTCGTGCAATGGTGAGATTACGTGCAACACCAGAGATTCTAGAGATACCTTTAGAATAACAGGTTTCAAATGTTTATTGCTTTCACAGTTTACAAGACTGCTTTTACAAGTCTTTTAACCTTCACGATTCTCTCCAAATTTCCTTTACTCCACTCCCATTTATTGTCCTATCTCGTGAAACTCAATATAACGTATAACACATGTTCACTGAAATTTATATATATATAAACAATAGCTGTTTACTAAACATCCTCCTCCTCCTCGTCACTTCTGCTGAAGTGGTCGTTCCTTCTTCATTGTTAATTAAATGAGAATATCAACTTTTTCTTACTCTGGTCCAGTATTTAATCAGTGTAATAATTTGTAATAGTTGCAGTGTCAAGCTCCACTCTTAGCGAGTACAGTGAAAGTAAAGGACAGGGAGCCTGGCGATTCAGCACATGCGGAATTCGAACTCAAGAAAGAGGCAAACCAAATCGCTTAGCACTAGCCCTTTGAAACAGAATTATCGATTTTTAGTTCCACTACGAACTAAGGCAATACTAGTGTTATTTGAGAGTGTTTTTCAGCCGAAGACCCCTTTTAATAACCTACACGTACATAGTCAAAATTGTAGTAATTACCAATATTTCATTATAAATGCATTACTATTTAAACACATAGTACATATGATAAAAAACATATCACTATTATTACTTTGTCGGTAAGGTGTGCAGATGTTGCTTTCTGCCTCCTCTGGCAAAACTGCTTGTACAGCTGCGTTAGTCTTGAGGCCAAGACGTGCTCCCTGCTGAACAGTGGGTGGTGGAGGAATGTTAGAGTTGACACATCCACATCCAGCTGGTACTGACTGCGCCGATCACCTGCGACCATCACGTTTAACAGTAATTACATACATACATACATACATATATATATACAGGTGTTCCCCGCGGGCTTTTCAGCTACCTGTTCACAGCAAGTATATGGTTCAGTGGTTGAGGGTCTTAGCCAGACAGCTATAAGCGGTTCACATTAGCTAAAATGTGTTTCACATAAACGTTTTATAGCCTGAAACTAAGTAAAGACGCTTACAAAATGACATCAGCCGAAAAGGATGAACATGATAGAATAGAAATCTATAACATTGACAGCTGTCATCATCACAATAAAAATACTAATAACGACAATAACTTGGCAAATGCAATTAGAAATATTCATTACCCAAATGCAGATCATAAACTTGAGCTATTATAAGACAGTTGTTGCTTTGCTGTTTTGGTGACATTTAATGTTATAGATACAGTACTTCTTAATAATTTCTTTGGATTTGCATACAAATGAGATGCATTTACAGAGAATGAATTAAAAGCCATTACAAAGAGCTGCTAAAAAATTATGTGCATGTACACCATAGTTACAAAATACTGCCTTTCACAATTCCGGAAAAAGATAAATTAATACCTGTTCCATCAATGAATTTCCCATCAAATGGTTCGGCAACGGCCTTCAACGATGAGATAGTTAAAATGTTAGTTTTAAGATATGGGAATTGATCATCCACTCCAAGTTCTTTAACATGGTTCTCCCAACTAATTAATAAGAAATGTATGGAGACAAGTAATGAGAATTTAGTAACTCGCCATTTGACATTTTAGGGAGTGAAAAAGTTAAAATGCAGTTTTTTTTTCCACCATTACCACTTTATTCCAGCACTCTTGCCGTATGGAACAGCAGAACAATGCGGCTCTAATTCGTAAGCGGGGCCAACCTGACCAGAACAGGTTGCAGTAGCTATTGTCTTCCATGTGGAAACTGTTAGTTAGGCTAGCCACACATGACAAATAGAAAGCGCGCTTAATCATAGCTGTGCAACAAGACAAAACTGGAGGCAATACCAGTATAATACCTTTATCCACTCAGTTTCTAGCAGCTCGTTTGGTTCTTCAGTTGTTACTAATGGAGGCCTTGATGGTTTCTCTTTCACTGGGTTGGCCAGCCTCTTCAACTGGCCATCTTCACCAAACCACAATTCCTACAAGACGGCATACAACATGAACACTATCTACAATGTATAGGCCAACTCTTTGCTCACAACGTTTCTGGTTAGCACAAATGTAAACTTTGCCAGACAGACAAATAATCAAATTCTTCATAGCATAAAAATGTAAATAACAAAAATTGTCAGGTGAGAGGAAATTTAACAATTTTTCTGAACTACTTGAATCACAACCAAACATTTGATTCGAGTATTTTATTTTTAAAAAAACGTTTATTATTACTATTAAAGATTAAGTTTTATATTATGTATTTGGAAACAAAAGATAATTGATAAATCTCTACATGAATTTTGCCAAAAACTTAAGCAAATATATGGGGCTTTTCGCTGCAAACGTTTGATGCAACTTTCGAATGTAACCATGAATCCTGGCCTGATAACTATTCTCGATATGCTCTCTCACAATACGTATGATCATTAGGTTTCTTTAATTAAAGAAAGTTTAGGTTTTCCTAGCGTCAAAATGTAAATAGATGACGTCAACAAAGATCGGTCTATATTCAAGAGCCACGAAAACACTTCAGCAACTGTTTTTTAGAAAGCTGTCTATAAAGTGACATAACTTTCACAACAAATTGAGTAGAACGTAACAGTGAATGTAAAGCAAATACATGTAATGACGTCAACTATTTTGAGTTTTGTTAACTATTCGATTTGTTACCAAATCCAAATAAAAATAATATAGGATAGGAATCTATTCACAACTTTTTAAAATCAGTTACCACCATTCGATGCAGGAAGTGCACTGAAAATTGCTAAGGCGAAGCTGGGAGGACCACTACCCCACTCAGTGGATTCCTCTTGGTAACTGTCCAGTCTGTCTAATTTACATGACTCGCCTCGATTTGCCTTACCTATTTCTGCGGGTCAGTGATATTGTAATTTTTCAAGAGATAAATTGAATTGTTGTTGTTGTTGTTGTATAACTGAAACACTGAATGTACATGTAGTTGCATCTGTCAAGTTATGGCAAACGCACTCGTACCTTGCTATTTTTATTCAATCTGTTTTCCATGATGTTCAAGTTGGTGTATGCAACTTGCGGTGGTTTTCCCACATAAAATCCCTCTTCCTCCCAACAACGGGGACTTTGACCTTCCGGGACTTTCTGGTCAAGTGGAACTGTGAAACCAATAACAAACGTCCATCACTTTTATTTATTTATTTATTTGTTTGTTTGTTTGTTTGTTTCACCACAATGGCAATTAGATGACTGAAAGCACTAATGGTTAGTAAAAAAAGTGGTAAGAAAACCAACAAAATAAACACTGTTCTTGCTCAAGTTTTAGTGGAACATGACAGGCAATGGATTACTCCTCTCGTCTCTCATTATTATGAGGGGAATAAATTAGCTTAGGAATGACGTGCTGTTTTTTAATCTGTATTTAGATTTCTAACTCATAAACAAAACGTTGGAGGAAATGTTCTTTTTGTTTTCAAGCTCGTGTCAGTGTTTTTTCTAGCTTATGAATAGTCTTGAGCGCCAAAGGATTTAATATGCGAAATAGTAATCGCTTTATTCATTTTGTGGGAAATGGCTCAAAAATGATATTTATGTAAATCTGACAGTTTTGTTGACTATTCAGAAAAGGAAAAATTTTAGCACTTACCTGGGAGCAGGCTTGGGATCATGTACAGTTTGTCTTCTTCCTCCAACTGTTTGGCCAGCCTCGTATAAGGAGGTTTACCCCAGAATGTCAGATTATCGCCCTCAGGTACTTCAGCAGGTTCCTGTATACAAAGGGTAAAGCATATTTCGCTGATAGAGTATCTTATATTCTTACAGATTGAAATGAGCAGCAAATAGTTGCAATTGAATGCAGTGGAATAAAAAAATGGTTCTTGCAGCTAAAATTTGCAATAATTGTCAAAAGCCTTCTGAAACCTTTTAGGACAATTTCAGAGGATGCCTGAAGAGAATATTTTCCAAATATTTTTAAAAATCACAAAAAGCTTTCCAAACTATTTTCAGACATTTCCGAAGGTTTCAAGAGATTTTCTAAAGTTTTCCGAATATATTCTACAAATTTCGGATGATATGAATTTTCGCACCGCCGTGCAACATCCGTTATTTATCTGGAAGAAAAATGGCGAGACAGATGAAAATAATTTTAAATACTCGCTCCAGTCAACGAAGGGAGATGTTCACTGACACATTTTTATGAACTTCACTTCTCTCACTTGTTGAACCCTTCACAAACTCAATTTCTTGCAACTAACTAGTTTACAAGTTTTTAACAGTTTCTTTTTGTCCAAATCTTCGCCTTCTACACCTGGTATAATACAAGGATGCTTTTCGCCAATTTTCTTCGACTTGCTCCAGTCAGTTATATTTCCTGGCAAACCAGCGATGGATTAGTATCCAATCTAGGGGAAGACACGGACTTGCATCGACTAACACCACTGAAACTAGGTACAGGGTTTTTCCTCTAATCCCAATCTAAAATTTAAGGACTTTTTGAGGACTTTTCATGGTACAGTAACGTCATTTTTATGGATTCGCGGTACAAGCATGCTTCACCCAAATACAAGAAAAAAGCATCCTAAAATCTAGCAAAGTGGCCTCTGATTTAAATAATGAACTGCAAAACAAAGCCTGGTCTGTTAATACATGTATATATGTATATGTATATATTAATATATTGGAGGAACTGAGCGTCCTTTCCACAAAAATTCTCACTTGCACACAACTGACATATATAACATTATGTCGAGCAAAAATACAAACTTCAAAGTCAGGCAGCAAGATTAAATAATGAACTGCAAAACAAAGCCTGGTCTGTTAATACATGTATATATGTATATGTATATATTAATATATTGGA
>JANSTQ010143560.1:12930-23194 GCA_026167885.1 Bergia puertoricense
GGAACTGAGCGTCCTTTCCACAAAAATTCTCACTTGCACACAACTGACATGTATAACATTATGTCGAGCAAAAATACAAATTTCAAAGTCAGGCAGCATTTTATCATGTTTTTTTAAGGACTTTTTAGTATTTAAATTTTGAAAACGAAAATTTAAGGACTTTCATGGTTTTTAAGGGCCCGTACGAACCCTGTAGGTATAAGTGCCGGCCTTATGGGCGACTTGGCTAAGGGGAGGAATAAGTCTATACGACTGCTGTATGACACCGACCTCTGATGTTCCTTCCGCTGGCTGCTCTTCCGGTGTCTCCTCCATGCTACCAATAAAAAAATTGTATGCTTCTTCTTCACTGGGCATCCCCTAATAACGCAACAGATCCAAACTGCTGAATTAACCTTTTCATAAATTAATTAGCACATGTCCACACACTGACACAGACCAAGAAATGCATTTATGCTGTTGAACACAAATAATAGAAAGTAAAAACTCACGACCTGTTGAAATATTTCAGTGATTGACCCATGCATAGCTGTCCCAAACAAGTAAAAGGATAAACTTAAGATTTTTTAAAGATCTCTTATACACAGTCCAATAGATGTGTGTAAACACACGTTTACACTAGCAATTTTTGATGCAATTTTTGTCGCGATTTCCATTGCAATTTTTCTCGCGCTTGTTTGCAGTTTAAAATAGAACATGTAAGGATCTGTAAGCCACCTGCAATTTCAGTGAATCTGAGTGTAGAAAAATTGAAATGTTACGAACATTCTCGAAACTTGATGCAGCTTGACTACGAAAAAAATTGCAATGGAAATCGCGACAAAAATTGCATAAAAAATGCAGTGCTTGTGTAAACGGACCTTAAAGCAAACTTTAGCAGTCATTTGTTTCCACTGTAACGTTTTCAAGATACATGTACGTACATTTCTTACGCTAAACTGTAAGAATTACCTATAGTTATGTTGACACATCACAAATAACTCAAACTGAAATCTGGACTACAGGGTTGTAGAAGGTCAAAAGAAAAGGCAACATGAAATAATTTACCGTTGAATAAACGGGGATTGTAACTACTTAGTTATAATTCACTGAATCGTTGAATAATTCAGTACACAACAAATGCAAATACTAACGAACTTCCGGATTGAATTTACCAAATTTTCACTATCTAAAGTTAATTTTCAGTTGTACAATCTAAAGAACAAGTATTTCTTTCCAAGTTCAATTTGTCTCATGTTTTTAGCACAGCCTGATTTTTAAAATGCAATTCATCTACAAGTCACACAATTATAGTACCTCAGCGTTAAAAATAAAACCGTCGTTCGATTAAAAATTAATTCCAAACCTTCGTATAGAAAAATAAGCAGTATCTTATAAATACTACGAATGCTTCACTTCAGCGCAAAGCTTTTCATCACAAAACATAATTTCTTACATCCGGTTTCTGTTTGGAAAGCAGGCCAATCTTTTTCCACCTATTGACACTGGCAATGCTGGCCTGTAGTTCTGCCGCCTGCTCCTGCTCACCCAAATCCCGACCAGGGGGGGCAAGTAACTGAAAAACAATATATATAGTTACTAAGAATCAACAGCTATGGTCTAGTCATCATGTAAAAGTACTTGTTTCTAAGAGTTCCGAGAATGCTTATACTTTTACGTTTTAGATATTAATTAATCACTGGACAACTCAAGCACAAGATGTTAGGTAAGAAATATACATCTAAAATGACAGGTCAGTTATAAAGTACATATCCAAGTTGAGGCTGTCCGTGTGAAATCATACTGGTAACAAATGCATTATATCTTTTAAAAGAAGTTAAAATTCAAATTTCACTTCAATTGCAGTTCCATCCAACGATTACGTTCCATCCACTTTCGATTCTAATATCTTTTGTCCTGTCCTTGTAGTTTTACATTCTTTGAATTCAAATGGTTTTGTACTCAGAACACACCTTTACACATAAACCATTTGTCTCAGTCTAAGTGTAGCCTTATCCTTGTTGTTAAGCTCATAATATTCACTGAACACGCGCAAGTTCTCATCTACAGAGTACATCAGTGATTTTAATTGGTGTACAGTTCTTCAAAAATTGCTGTTAACTTTTACCAGTGCAATGAATTAACCTCCAAAAGGGTGTCATCTTTTAAGATATTCTGTCTGTACTTTAAATCATCCATTACACCTATAAAATCATGCATGATCAGAATACTCAGTAAAAGAATAAATGTACACTTTCATTATTAAAACAAGACCAAGAGACAAAACCTATAATTATAAAGATGACACACCTCACAATTATTTCACTTAAACTCTCGACAGTTTACTTACTCCAGCATCGTCAAAGCGTGTGGGAAGCGGTCTGTCTCGAAGACCACGCAACCGACGTTCAGGAATAGTCTGAAGCAAGAGATAAACAAAGGTTGATGCTGCATGCATTGGCCGCACAGAGATTTTGTCTTTGCCTCCCTCACTCGTGAGAGATCTTTTCAACGAAAAAATATAAATTCATCTCCAAGTGGGCTGTTATATTTGGTTTATTATTTAATAAGCCATAAATTTTTATAAACTAGAAAAGTAAATGGGTGAACATGATAGCCAGAAAATGAACATGGCGGGGAAACTGCTATCAAACAAACGTGTTTTGATATAATAATTAAACACGTCTATTATCACTCTTATTCCATGTGTAGATACTAGTAATTTATGGCTGAATAATGAACATAAATACTGTAAAATATTATTGAGCAGTTTCGAGAAATCATGGTATTGAACGTTTTGGCGTGTAAAAGCTACTTTTCCAAAAACATGGAGTTTTCTTCCAGTGTAAGACCTATGTATCCTTCGATGAGTTCAAGGACAAAAACCAAAATGCTGAATACCACTATTAAAATAATACATTGCATCACTTTAACTATCATCATCATCATCAGTTGGAAATTACAGAAAAGACGCTAGTATAGAAATATTTTTTTCTCTTTTTTTCGGAATTCAACCAGTCAATCAATCAATCAATTTTCTATTAACCACTTGGTAGATGTAAGTATTACTATTAAGATAATTTTCATTACAACATTTCATTACAGATGCAATACAGAAAGGAGAAAAGAAAAAAAAATACATTGTACATGTAGTAGGAATAGTTCATACCTATTGAATACAGCCCGTCCGTGTGCAATCTTATTAACCAGCAAAACCAATAACAATTTTTAAATACCGTCTTACATTTAACACAAATTCCCAACAAACAAGTCACAAATAACTTTAAAATAGTCGCCAACTACAGTAGAAATATTTACTGGTTCAATGCTCACAAGAAACAAACTGATCTAAAATTACGCTACGAAGGTAAAGAATAAACACTGTAGATTTCAGTAGAAAGTGAGAGAATCCGTACCTCTTGAAGTGGAGTCCTTGCCTGTCCAAGAAAACGAAACAAATGCCTTAATGATTAGTAACATAAATTTTAAAACAAATCACTGTGTAACAGGCCAACTCAAAAACTGAAAACTCCTACAACAAGTGTGTCATTCATATTAAAAGAACCAAGTGAACAAAGACATTTCAGAAACAATATTTAAACAACTATATCTGGACCTTTAGTACCACCATACCAGTAAATGGACAGTCTTTGTATTAAGAAGGAATTTCTGAAGAGACTGAACAGTGCTGGAATTTTTACTGAAACTAATAATATTAATCACAATAATAACGACAGGAAGAAAGATTCCTGAACGTGTAAAACCAAAGTCTCTACGAATGATGATCTATGAAGATTAATAATTATCACGAAGTTACAAAGTTGAAGGTATGTTTATTCCTACATAAACATTTCATGCACCTGAACTAAGATGTAAGATTTAAAACAAACATTATTCACCTGTTTGCCTCTCACTTTACTTCTCAGTCTGTCTCGAATAGAGGCATTTAGGTTCAAACTTTGAGTTGTTGCAGACTCTGACAACATCCTTCCTTCACCTCTCTGGAGTCCAGGGCCTGGACTGTCAGCGTCACCTATTTAGTGAATCACGTACAATATTCTCTTAGGTGAAGTGAACACTCTCCCAAGTCTTAATTAGAAATATATGGAAACTAGTAATGAGAATTTACAAACTCGTTATTTAGCAATTCTAGGAGCAAAAGAGCTTTAATACGATCATCGTGATTTAAAATCGACGAATTAATACACCATGATGTTTTCTGAGATATGCCGCCGAAAATTGGAAACGCTGTATTGAGATGTACTTCTTGATAATGGGAAATGACTGGAGATCTTTTGTATCTAGGTTTTTTTTTCTTGTTCTCAGAGTGAATTTGTTGCTGTTTCATTTTACAGGAGAAAAACAGAACATAAAAAGATGACGACAATTTTAGCCGTTTTTTTATAACTAAAGGCATGATTATGTTCATCGTAATTAACCCAGGGTTCGTACTCTCTGGGAATTTTCAAATTCCATGACCAGGGTTCTTACCCTAATCCAAATCTAAAATTTAAGGACTTTTTGAGGACTTTTCATGGTACAGTAAAGTCATTTTTGTGGACCCACGGTAAAAGCATGTTGCACCCAAATACAAGAAAAACACATCCTGAAATCTAGCAAAGTACAGAAATTCTCACTTCAACACAACTTTTTACGGAGCAAAAAATACAGACTTCAAAGTCAGGCAGCAAGAAGATAAATTTTAAGGACTTTTCATGGACTTGGGCATTTTTTTAAGGACTTTCGAGTACTTAAATTTTGAAGGACTTTCATGGTTTTTAAGGATCCGTACGAACCCTGCATGACTTTCCACGACCATTTTGTGTTTTCCATGACCTTATAAATGGGTAACATTAAAAGTTAATTTTTGTTTACTCTAAAAAGGAGGTTTAGTTTATAGTACATTTAACAAAATGTGAAAATATCTCGGTTTTGCTATGTTCAAGCATAGTTGATGATTGAGGTGAAAAGTGATTGATTTTGCATTAATTTGAAAAATAGATAATTTTTAGTTTACGCACAATTTATGCGTACATGTATAAAAAACCCTGTGTATTCTCAGTGGTTTTTTCGCAAACTTTTAAACCAGATAACTCAATTCTACTCATTTTCCCTGACCGAAGCTAAAACTAAAAATTCCAAGATGGAAAATAAAATTCCATGACTTTCCAGGTTTTCCATGACCCGTACAAACCCTGTTAACCATTGACCCACCTCTGGCCAATATCGCTGGGCTAGTCGACTGAACGGGCTCTCCCCATGCCCCTCCACTACTTTCCATTGTCCGTTGAATCTGAGATACATTTTCAAACAAAACACATTGTTGAATACTAAATGTATACCCTGTACAAAACACATTGTTGAATACTAAATGTATACCCTGTACAAAACACATTGTTGAATACTAAATGTATACCCTGTACAAAACACATTGTTGAATACTACATGTATACCCCGTACAAAACACATTGTTAAATATTGAATGTATACCCTGTACAAAACACATTGTTGAATACTAAATGTATACCCTGTACAAACACATTGTTGAATACTAAATATATACCCTGTACAAAAAACGTTTCGCATTATTAAGATTGCCAAATTAGTCCAGGATGTCAATAAAAGGTGTCAAAGGTGAAAGCTCAAAACATTATTTTCTACCATAGCCGCGCTAGCATGTAGTAGTCTCACCGCAACGTGAAGGACGTAGCATATTCAGAACATCAACTAACAAGAAGCATAGACACATCTGTAAGTTAAACCATAGAATATATCACGCAAGGTGTTGCTATACGTTTAAAATTAAATCCTTTCTCAATTCAAGTGGCTCTTAATTAAGGCCGGTGTTTATCTCTGGTTTCCGAAGTGTTAAGTGGGTGAGTCTGTGACTCCCCCTGGACGGAACACTAATCCATCACAGGTTAGCCCCCAACAGAAGCTCGTACTCATTTATACAGCTGAGTCGACTGGAACAAGTCAAGTAAAGTGTCTTACTCAAGGACACAACACAATGGTCAACACTGAGGGTTCAAACTCATGAGTCAGACACGCTGACCACACAACCGCTGCGACGCTGATTTATATACCGTAAATTCTCTAATAAGCCCCCCTTCTGGAGCTATTAACCCCCCCCCCAAAAAAAATGCTTGAAATGAATAAGCCCCCTGGTGGGCTGAAGTATGACTTTCATACAGTTTTCATAACAAATTACGCATGTAATCCTGTAGTGTTCAAAGTTCAGTTTTAGTTTTTTTTTATAAGTCCCCCTCTCTAATAAGCCCCCCCCCTCCTCTCTCTCTAAAGTGCTTGAAATTTACAGTACCTACTGATAAAAAACCGTCTGCGTTGTTAATTAAAGAGAGATGAGTATTCTTTGAACCGTATGATAATCACCCAGGAAGTTACTCTGACATGCTAGAATGTAATAGAGAAACAGCTGATAGAGCGCCTGTCATGTGATTCTTGCTTGGTGCAGTTTTTTTTTCTTTCTCGGTTTCCCTCACACTTGTTCCTGGTTGCATCTCAGTAGTGATGATAGTAGATTCCTCGCTTGCGAGGATCAGGGAAGGTTGGTTGATCACTTCTTGCAGGCCCTCTGGTGGCTGAAGAGCCCACTACGAGAGTTGCAAGATCTTTTGCATCTCGACCAAATAATGGCTTGAACTGCTGATGGATGGTTGCTTTGTTCTTTCCGCCTCCTGTGCTTTTCCATTACTGCACTGCTTCTCACAGCCTCAAACTGAAAATTGACTCTTCTGATTTGGGAGCACCAACTGTTTCTGTCTGGAGCATCTTGCTGCCAGGACTGGTTTTGGATGCCTGCCAAATTTACAATGTAGTTCCCTCTTCAACTGGTGTTTGTACCTCTTCGTGGGTGCTCTACGTTTGCACTTGCCAAGCTTCAGCTTGCAGACAAGAATCTGTTTTGGAATGCAAGAATCCAGTTGTTCGGGCTACGTAACCAGCCAAGCACCGTTGCTGCTATAGAACAGTGAACTCCACACTGAAGAAATAGCTCATTGCATCTTACTCGCTCACAAAAATGGTACTACTGTTGAAGGTTAACATTCTTGGAAACATCTGCCTGAGGAGGAGTTTCCCCTTTGAATAAGTTTTGGAAGATTTCATTCTACTTAAGAGGATTTGTCGCTTCGTAATTGGAGACTATAATTTTTTTGTCGGAGAGATTTACATTTTGTAGTATTAGAGCTGCTACTGTAAAAACTATCGAACATTTTTATTTTTTTCCTAATAATAGAATGCAGAGAAAAAACAATTTGGAAGATGCACACAATTTTATTAAGAAATTTGTAGTTTAACCCTTTCAGTCCCAAACACGACAACACAATGTATGGCATATTGCTAAATTCTCCAAAACTGTATCCATTCTTTCCTTTTAAAGATTTTCGGAGAATTTTGCTTTTCATACTAGATAGCTTGCTGTGTGTGATCATTTCCTCTATTCTCACAACCAAACAACTTACTTTGTAGTGATATTGTAGGGAGAAAACAGACGTTGATAAAGTGGCTGGGGTTGAAAGGGTTAATATATTTTAGAAAAATTTGCGAGTTACGTTTGGTTTTGGGGGTTGATATTTAGTGGTTGAAAGCCTGCTCATCTTGTAACTGAGGATTGACTCCCAAGCTCTTTCCAACAAGGGTTTGCCACGTCCCAATTAAAACTACTTGTATTCTTTTCAGAACTCTTTTCTATTTAATCTACTTACCTACAAAATCAATCTTAGCCTCTCAAGTCACAAACAAACTTATACAGAGTCACTGAAAATGTTGACCAAAAACCTTTTGAGGAAACCGTGAGCACTGAGAAAATTATTCCAAAGGTTGAAAATATTACAAAAAAATTCAAGACAGTTGTAGTAATTTGGAGCTTTTTTTTTCTTCGTCTACTTTATCCCCATCGCCAATGTAGTAATTGGAAGTATTATAGCAAGACACTAAAGCAGGTATCGTGATTGAAGTTCAACTATTTTATTCTCACTCTCAGACCCTGTAGTTATTGCATAAAGTTACATTGCATCATAGGTATGTTCAGTCATGTGATACATTGTATCAGGTCACTACAATAGTCTAAAGATCAGTTACTTACCATGTTCAAGATAAATCTTTTTTCCCCCAAAAAGTTATACTTCAAGATTGAAAGAAACCAACTCTTGAGAGTTTTCACGATGTTTCAGGTTGAGATGGCCCTTCAAATATTAGGTTCTCAATTTTCAGACCAATTCAAAAATCAATGGAGCTGCAGTTGAAAACCTTTTGAGAAAACCTTTGGAACCGGTAGCGTTTAAAAATATTTAAAAGGTTCAACAAAATGTTTATTTAGCATGTCCAAGATGAACTTGGAAAGCATTTCAAATTTGTAAACAAAAAAAAATCAAACATTTGAAAGTAAGCTTCCATTGTCACTGAACAGATTTTGAATTCTAACAAACAAAATAACTGTGTTTGCTGAAACAGTGTATAAGTTGTGCCAACTGTATTGCACAAAACCAAGCCTGACCCTTCCAATTATATAATTTGGGAAAATGGCATGAAACTGTACAGTAACTTTTAGCATTTTAATCAGTTCAATTATCCATCTTAAATATTTTACAAAAACATTTTACATGTACATGTATAACTGTACAAATGTATCACAAAGTTGAACACCAGCAATTAATATTAATTAGTACGAACTACCTCAGTTTAGCTTAACAGATTGAAAACCAGAACATAAAATGGTATTCCAAAAAATATTGACATTTATTAGGAGAGGATATTAAATGGTATTGGAGAATATTACCTAACTGCCGGACAAAACTTTGATAAAACATGTGCCTCCTAAAAAGCTTGAGGGTATCAATATAAATCATACATGTTATCCTGTTATCCAACATTCATTGTGCAAGGTGATTTCATCATGGAGTAACAGGGGTAAGCTTCAACAGCAGGGAAGTAACAGCTCAACAGTTATATTTGCAATGGTAAATTTCTTTCATCTTTTAAACTTTGAGGGGTGGGTACAACTGTTTCCCTTGTTTCCATGCCAGCTGCAACAATCATGTACTGGAAGATGCATGACAAAACAATATTGTCTCGCAGCCAGTGTTAGAGAATCTTTACTTTGTACATGTACAGATGAATACCAGATGATATGGTTGTAATATGACAGTGACATACCTCTTCCTTCTTTTGTTGTCTCCTGGCCTGCAAGTCCTGCAGCATGTCTTCCTCATGACCAACATCTTCTAAGGTCTAGAGTGTTAGTTACAAAAAAATGCCGCAGTTTCTTTGCTGGTTGGTTATTTAATGTGCACCCTGTTATTGAACATAACATACGACTAATGAACAATTAGACTTGAAGAGCATTGCATTGCACACCTTGCATTGTGATAATTGGGCCACTCCCTCATTTAAGCGAGTTGCCATTTACTTTCTGATACAATATTATGTGCAAACTGAAATAGTAGCAGATTTCAGCAAAGGAATAGGGCGAAACCTGCCACAGACCCTTGTTTCTCTAGACAAGGAACCCAACCCAAAGTCAATGCAATGCGTCAAATGTGCAGGATAATGCTTGACCAAAGTTGCATACATGTACATGTACAGCCTCCATGCATACTTTGTACCGTAGCTCATGTTCATTAACAAAGGATTAAGTTTCCTTACTGATAAAGATGTAATCATTCTGTACATACATTGTACTGCTGCATCGCACATACTAACACAGATTTACCCATAATGCAATTTAACTTGGGGGGTTACAGCTGTAATTATTGTTTCAATAATCCCTGGGAAACAAAAACTACCATTTCCTCTATATTGTATGTGTATACAATAGTCCCCCAAAATGCAAACTTAAGCATTTTGCAGTAATGGAGAAAAGGTCAATAAAATCATTTATTTCCTAAGTACCCACTGTAAAGTTCAATATCACAAGAACAATTTATCCATTTATGCCAAACATCAGTTCCACTCCTTCAGTAAGAATTCATTTTATGAATGAAATAACAATTATCTGTAATAACCAATCTCTGTGGAAGTTACAACACCTGGCAGTATTTTAAGTTCTGTCACTTGTCACGTTGTGTCATGCAACAGTTTCTCAGCTCATTTACAGCAACCAATTATTGCAAGATGAAACACACAGAATTCTTATGTCAAAGTTATGTTACTCTGCAAATCGATTTCTTATTTTGGATTTATGTATATGTTGTAGTTCAATTTGTCCTTTGGTACAATTTGTTCTTGTACCGGTTCATTATTTTTCGAACCAGTACAATATTTC
>JANSTQ010143572.1:0-12574 GCA_026167885.1 Bergia puertoricense
CACCAGTTTCATTCAGTCCACAAAGGTCCACAGTCCACACCAGTTTCATTCAGTCCACAAAGGTCCACAGTCCACACCAATTTCATTCAGTCCACAAAGGTCCACAGTCCACACCAGTTTCATTCAGTCCACAAAGGTCCACAGTCCACACCAGTTTCATTCAGTCCACAAAGGTCCACAGTCCACACTAGTTTTATTCAGTCCACAAAGGTTGACACACCATCCTTGGACAAGGATGTCAAGCCATTTTACAGTATCACATAAATACATGTACATGTATATGTAAAATACCACCCACCATTTCTCTATTTCTGCAGTGAAGATATCATTGTTCTCTTTACTGTGAAGATATCAAATTACCGTAGTTACGTATGTGCCATCCAATCAGCACTCGTAGATTTTGTGCCCTTTTTTAATCTCCCTGTGGCCACTTTCTCCTGTCCCTCCTTTTGTCCTCAATTGTCATGGTGGAGTTGGATGAAATATTGCTGAGACTACTCATGATTATGATTTTTTCTGTTGTTTGCGCTCCTTTAGATTCTGAAAAACCTCAAGTGTTGAAAGAAAATGAAAATTTAAGATTTCTTGTTGTCAGTCAAAGCAAGAACTCTGATTGCTATATTGTATTTGAAACATTTTAAATGATTTCAACATAACTTTTGTCAATAATTTTAAAACTGCATTGTACATGATATTTTATCTATATTAATGTAATAAACAGAACATTACATGGCCGCTTGACAATACGACTTTTATCTTCTCGTGTTGAAAACATCTCTCACTCGTGAGAGATGTTGTCAATACTTGCAGATAAAATTCGTATCTCCACATATCCACGTAATATCTTCTAATGTCTGTGTTCTAGTCTCTTGATGCTATCTCAGTGAACTCAAAAGAATCCACACACTTCTTTAAAAGAGTGGTCTTAGAGTAATCCTGGTGTTGTGGTCTGTCACCTAAGGGATCCCGTCATTGGAAGCATGCCACTATGGGTACTAGTCACATTCATGTAAATAAATAAATGAATGATGAATAAATAAAATAAAGTAAAAAACTGTGTAAAAAAAACTTAAAAAGTGTATATTTTTGTGGAACCAAAAAAAATCTTTAATATAAATTTATTTATATATGTAGATACATTGAATTGAACTGAATTATTGCATATGAACTGAAATACTGTAAGTACTTGGTTATTGAATATTGCTAAAATTCATTGCCATACAAGAAAAAATTTGTATTTAGGTGAGAACTTTGCTTACTTGGTTTTATGTTTTATATAGTTTATTTATATCTTTGAGAAATTTCAGTTTGCCTAAGACGATGGTTAGTGGGGCCTCATTTATGGGTCCTAGGCCGGAAGGTGTTTTTTAGAAAGTGTCTGCCTCAGTGAAAAGTAAATCATTATAAATATTGAGGTTTTTTGTGAATAATTTGTTATTCCTGAAGCCAGACTGTGATTCATGATTAAAAATCTAAGCAGCTAGCAAAATAAGAAATTATCAGTTTCTTAACAGAATATTAATATTTTAAGTAAGAGTTTGCAATTGTGGTCAGTCCTCACAGTTAAACATTAATGCCAAGTAACTTATTACATATTGTACATAACAACTCCCAAAGGAGTGGATTCCAAAACAAACATCATTCTAAAAAAAGGAAACATCAGTCACTAAGTTTCCCAACCAGTGATTTAGCATCCTTGGTACAGGTACATGCCAGTGGTAGAAAATGATGATCAGCATTTGATATTGGTTAGCTGGAAGTCATTTGGCCCAGCTTTCATCACAATAGCTTAGTATAAAAATTGTTCAAAAGGTACAATGTAGTGAAAAGACTTCTTTTTATTTAAACAAGCCTTCTGCTAGTCCAAACATTATAGAGTTTTATTATTTTGAAATATTGTAAAGCGCTCCAGACTTTAAGAACATACATGTAGCGCCATATAAAAATTGTATGTTATTATTATCATCATCATCATCATCATCAATACTACCCACTACTTTTATTTGACGTTCTGTGTAGCTTCCTTTTCTGTTTAATGTCAATAGTATTTGGGATGGGGTTATAGTTACTAGTTGAATTTTTGTGATCGTGAACAACTTCGTCTTTTATATGAAAGCGATTATGCACTGATCCGTGTACCTTCAGCTTTAAATACCCTTAAAACGGAGCACTGACAGAGGAAGGGGGGTAAAGTGCGCACTGTCGGCTTCCACTGATAGCTGATGGGCTTCTGCCCAAAATAGTTTCATTCTTGGTCATTCAATCTCTGCCAATCTTCTCCTTGTCATCTTTGGTTTTCCCCTTCTCCTTCTACCTTCTGGGGTCCGTAATGAAGCCGTTAATTGCAATGTTGTTGCAATGACCAATAAAACTTACTACAGTAGGTACGGATATTTCCACAGGAGCGGTTTCTTCACATCTGATCGCTTCATGAAGATATGTGTTCGTTTAGTTTATGGTCTCCTACCGTGCTGGCCAAGGAGTAATAACAGGTGTCACATGATGTTATCTGTAACGCTTGGTACCCTACAGTGGTTAGCGTTTTGTGAATATCTCCGCTGTGTGACAATTTACTGGACTGGTAAACTCGGACCAGCCATTCCTCGGGGAACGTTGGTTGTCGAGTTGGCTTTGTTCGTTTCTGGGCTGATTTCATTCCCTTTGGCTTGTAGGTAAGTCACGTTATCAAAGTTATCCAAGTTTTCTACCATTGTAAACTTTTTTCTCGTTTAAAAAAATTGTCTGTGCCTGCGTGAAGGTAGGAGATATGACAAGCTGTGCTGGATCACAAGCTACTGTATGTTTCAAGTGCAGGGTTTTAATATATTTGTCTGTAGAAACGATCACCACATTTAGATCTAAGTAGGTAAGATCTCTAGATGTGTTATCGTTGGCAGTTGTTGACTGGTTTGCGGTTGACTCCCAGTAACTCGAACCTTCAATGGAAATGTAAAAATATTTGATTTACCAGGATTTCGAGTTATCGGGAGTATATCAGTGGGAAAGTGACTTGAAGGAAGAGTGTCACAATTCATAATTTCATTGTTCAGTGTGTCTTTGTACTAGCTGTTACAAGTCTCAACTTCCTAATAGAGAACACCGATTAATCTCAATTTAGTGGGCTTGATTGGGAGTACTTGGGATTAAATATAACATCAATATTTATTTTGTCACAGTTTTAAATTTGTACATTTTTAGACAAGAAAGATAATTTATGAAGAAGAAAGCTACGAATGGCCTGTTTCCCATGTATAAGACTAAGTTGACCTTTAAAGACCTTGAGGAATACTATAAATATTTAATCGTATTGTAATCGACCAATATCTCAAATGATGCTCCTTCACTTATTATGAACGTGAGCCGGGTTTAAACCATCAAGAGAGAGAGAGCTTAGTTTTTATTTGTACCCTGCCGTTGTGATAGGTCATCTTTGAGCAGGGCGTTGTGAAGGAAAATGCATTTCTGGCTTCTTTTAATACAGTTTAGTTTATTTTCACGCTATTTCGTATTTTAATTCGTTAAGCTTTGGTGTTTAGAAACATCAGAAGCCACGTTTTTGTTTCAGAAATATAGACTTACCAATGCAACAATTGAGTCAACCCTAAAAAGGATGACAACGTGCACTAGTGGATACCACAACAGAAAGGAACTGCTGTGTGGGTTGCCAGTGAAACTGAATTTATAAAATGCTGCTTCTTTGGGGGAGTTCTAAAGTTGCACAATATAAACATCTAATTTTCATTGAGCTGTGCTGGATTTTGTGTTTACTCGAGGAATTTTATAACTCGTAGCTCGTTTTGGTCGTGTTATTCACATTGCCTTATGTCAACATGTTTTGGAAATACGTTGTTAATGGATAGGGTAATTAAAGTTAATTAAGGTCAATTAGGACGTAGATGCTAAAAGCTTCTAATGACTCTTGTTGTTTAAACAACCACAAAGAACTTACTTTGCTTCCGGATGGTGAGATTTTGTGCGAATGTTTGGGTTATTAATATTGCTTTTGTCTGATATTCCGATTGCATTGTTCCATCGAGCAACTGTGTGATGACCCATTTAAGTTTAAGCTTACTCCATCAAATATTTGCTTCTAAACATCTTTCCACGTCAAATCTGACTCGTAGTAGATGCAGTAACTGGTTCGGTAATAACCAAAATGACTGCTTCAAACTTTGCCAAACATTTAAATATGTTTTCGTTTTTACACAATAGGTTTCTCTATATACGGAGTCAGAACTTCCAAGATTCTTACTCCCAACTGATTCCACATGTGGATTTCGACTTGCGTGATCCGCGCGAAGCACCGGGTAGAACCTGTGGTCTGAAGGGGCGAGACTGGTTGTTGACGAACCTCGTGCTGATAGTGGCTGTGGTCAATGTGATAACTGTTATACTTGTAGATGTGATGTGGGACTCATACTTTGATTTTTATGGCATTCATCAGTTTACAAAGCATATTCCATCTTGGGAAAAGGTAAATTAAGCTCCATCTGGTCTTGTACTGAGTGCGAATTAAGGATTTTGTCTAGCTTGCGAATTTTCATTTTTGCTTTAAGGGGTAAGAGTACTTCCATGCAAATTTCTACGGTATTTAGATTTTGTAGGCTGTATAGTTTTTGGCCAAAAAGTTGGACATTTTGTCTTACATTTTGTCATTTTTAGGCCCTTAATTCGTATCCTGTAATAATTCAGGAGGTTTCTTGAGTATACTTTTTGGATGTGGTCATCTTAACCAAAGAAGGCATGTCCAGATGCTTGCTCTTAATCCTTGGTTCCAATGTAGTCAAGGGATCAGTAATTGTCCGTTTAGTCCACTTGTCGTTGCTTTGTCTGTGTACTGTAATCCAGGGTCCACTTTCATTCTAGTCCAGGGACCATCAGTGATCGAGAGCATGAGACATTTATATTATCAGTCAATGCAGCCGAGAGATCATTGTCATTCTAGCCCTGTGTCTAGTCATTCAAGTCCACGGGGCATTGCCAGCCTCACCCATTGGGTCCAATCAGTCAAGTGTGCCTGGATCATTATTATATCTAGTCCAGGGGTATAATTTTCAGCTTAGTCCACTAAACACTGTCAAATGTAATCGAGAGATCATTGTCATTCTAGCCCTTTGTCTGGCCATTCAAGTCCACGGGGCATTGCCAGTCTTACCCGTTGGGTCTGATTAGTTCAGTCAAGGCAGCATTGTTAATCTAGTTCGGGAGACTTCATTTTAGTTAAGGGGACTTTATTCTACACCGGTTTCATTAATTCAGCTCATGTGGCCAATATGCCAGATAGAAACTTGTCTCTTCATTATATTTTACTAGGACAAAGGCTAATACTCTAAACTTCAGCCTACCCAACCTGAGGGCAAAAAACCTACAATATTGCGACTGTTGTTGATAAAACAGCACATTTCCCTTCAGGACAGCCAATCGGCTGTAGACGCCTTCATTAGTTTTTTTTATTGTTTTGTTTTATTTTCTTTTTCGTTTCTACATATAAACAAAAGAAGAAAAAGAAGAAACCAATAGCTAGCTTGGTGTTTGTAAATCCTTGATGAAGCCTTTCCACTGAGTCCGTTTCATCTTGATTTTGCTTAATGTTGCAGGCGATTTACTACACCTACGTGTATATATTCTACTATGTTATGGTTTGTGCCATTGTATCTTGCTGTGTGTTCCATGTTCTCACTCGCGACATCGTGAGACACATTGAGGTTACCGAGACCCAGATAATTGAGAATGCTCGGTCGTTTGTAGAAGCTAAGCAGTTTCATGAAGAACTTTTGAACTACCGTGGAAGGTTGATATCGACATTTGACTTGTGGTTCACCACTCACAACATATTTTACTTCTTCATTGTCATCTGTAACATCTTTGAGTGGCTGGAGGCGCTACATTCTGGGAAATCAGGCCAGGTCAGTAATCACGGTTTTCAGTCAACTCTGTTTTTATAATTCCTCTATTAGTTTGTCGTTTAGTTGCGTACTCCAGTTTCGAAACCACCGCTATCAAATAAAGAACATCCATTCATTTGTTCTGTTTCGCTCTGTTTGTCTTCAATCTGAGTGTCCAACATGTTTGTTATTCTTAGAGTATTTGTGGCAGTGTGTGCATCTATTTTATGAAAGTTCGCTTCACATCTTCATAATCCAGAGGTTCCTGACAGTTTCAGAAAGTATAAAATAAAACAAAGACCGAAAAACAGTATCTTGTTGGCCAGAAACAAAATGTGGTGTATTAAATCTAAAACAAGAGACCTTAGAGCCGCCATCTGTCAATGAGGGCTTGAAGGCATCTAGAGAATTGTAATTTTTAAATAGTCAGTTTCTTTGTCATATTTTCTTTTGTCATCCACTTTCTTTGTTCATTTTATATGTACAACACTGCACTTTGCAATTCCTTTTTAGCATGAGTATGGTTTTGAATTGTATTGAGCTGATTATAATTTACATATATCATGTTTTGGATTTAACAGACCATGTTTGGCTCTGGACAACAAGATGCTGTTTTTCTTTCTTTGTTTTATTTCATACATCTTCAAAAGGTAATGCCAAATATCAAACACATTATGAAATGAGGGCCGTGTTTTTTGTGCACTCCACTGACCAGTTCACGAAGCAATCAAAACGAAAAACCAGCAAACTGAGAAACTGAGTCAAAAGTAGGTTACTGACAAGTGAAATTAGAGTTCCTTTCTTGCTTGGAGAACTGAGCATGACGTGCAAAATTAAGAAGAAAGGTTGACTAGCTTTTCAGCTGTTTTTAACGATTATCATTGTTTTAATTGTTACCATTTTCGTCTTTGTTCTTGATGCGTGTTACATTTTCAGCTGTTTTGTTTTATTTCGCAACATCTGAAATGGTCCTGCCGACAGAACTACCGTCAGTTTACTGATAATACGTTTTCTTACTGCTCTACACTTTGAACACGATTTGCTGAACTCCGTGTTTACTTGAACAGGGAACTTTATTCTTACTTTGTTTGTGAGTCAACTTAGCATGTAAAATCACCCAATGATCCACACACTTTTGATTTTCTTAATTTTACCATGTGTTTCTCTTCTATTTTAATGAGAAAAACTAAAATATGATCTCTGTTTTAAAACTGTTTTCTTTGTAGGGCTTATTTTCTTTGGGAAGTAAGGGTCAAAATTTGCTCCAAAAAATTCATACCATTTTTGGGTCCTATATTTCCTAAAATAATAAATCAAATAATGTAAAGGCTTTACAGTACAGGACTTGTGTGAAGAGATCACAGCTGGTGCAAAAATTCATTCTTTAATATAAACCCTGCAACCACAGAGGTAGTGCAAATCCGGAATCATATTAGGTTTCTTCTGCTTTGTAGTTTACCATAATGTTGTTACTATCTGATAACAACACAGTCAACAATAATTTGTTGGTCAGCAAACCCTTTAAATCGTAGAAAATTGATTTCAGGGTAGTTTTCCAATGCCAAAAACTGAGTGTGGGCATTTAATGTTAGACTCTTTAACAGCTTATAATGTTGAAGCTGTTGACAAGACGTTATGTGATCCAAATTTGATTTTCCTCATGAAACTCCCATTCTTTCACAGTGCCATTATTTCCACCGTAAGTGGCTGTATTGGACTCCCCTCCCCAACCTTCCTGCAGTGTTACCATTTCGAAACCACAACCTGGAGAGTTTAATATTAAATGCCCACATAAGACATAGTTACACGTGACATTTGATTACTCATATTAAAGGCAAAACAAATACAATATATTTGTTTCCGGTTAACAGGTAATGGAACACAAGATCGTATGGCTCTCCCAACTATCTGCCTCAGCGATAATCGCGTTCGAGTTTGCTTTTCCGTTTCTGTCCGCCAGTTGCGTCACAATGCGCTTCGAAGAGATGTATTATCGCATCAACCGGAAAAAGATTTTTCACGACGTGTACGATTTGTCAAAGTTCCTCAACTATGCGGAAAGGTGTAATTATGGATTTGTAGTTTTTGGCTTTAAAATTACCACCAATGTGGCATTAGTTACACTGCTGACTAGTTTCATTGGAATCTTAAAGTTCTTCAATAGCAGTTGAACTGATCTTGGGAAAGATGTACTCAAGTGAATTGACTAAATGTTCCAGTTCTCCAAAATGAGAATTACAAAATCAGTAAGACTATTTCAGTT
The DNA here is from genome assembly GCA_026167885.1 of Bergia puertoricense. Lineage (NCBI taxonomy): Eukaryota > Metazoa > Cnidaria > Anthozoa > Zoantharia > Parazoanthidae > Bergia > Bergia puertoricense. The sequence continues at coordinate 8,149 of JANSTQ010143572.1, forward strand.
TCTCACAAATCAAGGCCGGATCGTGGCCTGCGACGATTTTCAGAGAAGAACATTGATCATGCATGCATCGTGACTCGCTAGCGTTCGCACGACCAGAACAGTCTGCGCGCTCGTACCACCCGAATCTTGGCAGGAAATGGCTCACCAAAAGGAGCATTTGTATGATAGTCAAAACACGTGTAACATTACAGCAGAAAGTTTGAATCAGCAAGTGCACATCACGTATGTATCCTCGGACATCCACAAGAGTCCGTCGGATGAGAGGAAAATGCGAAGCTCGTGGAAGAGATCTGGGCATGGCAAAAAGTATCTGTAACAAAGTGTGGGTACAATGAGCGACTTTTATCGAAGAAAGGAACTCTCCCAGTCTGAGGTGGGTACTGAACTGAGAGCTCATCTGTAAATGCTTGATTTAGTTTCAAACTATACATGTACGTCCCACTGATGTGTACAGAGAGATACTTTTTAATGGCGTTATTTGCTCGCTTAACGTTCTTCGCTGTTGGTAAAGGTTCTTTTTTGATGCCACATCCAACGGATAGCGTGCTGAGGAACGAATTGATATGTATTTCAAATTTATAATTGAAGACTTCCTGTTCTAGTAGTAATATACCTATGACAAACTTGAGAAGCTGTTGACATAAATAAAAGGAAGGTTGGCATTTAACTCAAAAATTCGGAAGCGTATTTACCAAATTAGTTTTTATGCTCGGGTAAAACTCGGACGTTTGCTTAATAAAATGGAAATTTTAAACACCTGTATAAATTCAGGGAATTTTGTATTTTGGCCCTCACCAGCTTTCCGTTGTTTGTCAGTTTTGTTTGCTTACCAACCAGGTCAGTAATAAGTAAAGAAAAAGCTGGGGAATGTTTATCGATGGATGGCAGTAAAAACGTGTTGCAAAGGGTAAATATAAAATCAAAGCACGGCTGACAATGAAAATGCAACTTAGGCTTCTCACAGTTAAATAAATCTTATTTGGTCGCATGCTTTTATTCTTGTACATAAGAAAAATGGTAGTTAGTGCATCAATTTTTTTCGAGCACCTGTAAATTTTTGTATAAAAGTTTTAAATTTACGGTTCTGTTACTCTTTACCCTAACAAAGCAACGATATCTTGTCGGTGGCATTTGGAGGTATTTTATAATTTAGAGGCTTTTTGTTCAAAGTCCCTTCATCTTTCTGTCACAATTTTGGCTTATCAAACAAGAACTATCACGTTAATAACTAAACACTATATTTTATTAAGAAATGAATCTTTCTTACAATGGATATAGGAGTAATAGAGTCAGTCTCTACTTCACAACAAAATTAAGTTATTGGCTACATTAATGGTACAATGATTTGTGTAGTTGTACATATATCTGATAAAGCCTCTGAAACCATGAAAATTTGTGTAGCGCATTTTCTCATTGCATTTATTTAGTATAAAATAATTACAGACTTTGGACTATTTACATCGAAACCAAGTAGAAATGTGTTAATAAAAAGAAAGGAATCATACTCCATATTCCCCGCTGTTTCATATGGTAAGGGCGTTTAAGGCAAGCAGAAAAGATGCTCAATAGCCTTGTTTTGACAATAAAATTGAAAACCCGTCTTTACAGGCAATTTATTCGTTTCTTAGTTTAAATGGAAAGCATTGTGTTGGAAGCAATGCCTTTTTATCTGTGTTAGGGTTAGGGTTAATGGCATGAAACACATTTGGCAAAACTGCAACTACATTAAATACTTTTTTGAAAGTACACAAGTTTGTTGAGACTGAGAACGTTTTAAAAATTCGCATTACTTGGAATAAGCCCCAGCCTGCTGTGAAAGCTACAGGTATAGTAACGAACATTAATGTTAAAGAGAGGTTCTGTTTCCTTCTAGCCATTAGGGCTCGAGGACAATCTACATTCCCTGGAACTTTTTGTCGCCTTAACTTGACAATAATCATGGGATACAGGACCAACATGATGAGTAGGGGAAGGAAGAACAAGAGCGATGTTTCAATTGCGTATTGTATACGAAACCGAATCGTGCTCAATTTCGTGTAGCAGTGCTGAGATTCCAAACTGAAATTTGTAAAAAAAAACAAAGGACTGGACATGGCAATCGGTACGATCCAAGAAAGCAGTAGAAATACAAGACGTGTTCTCCTGCCCTGCATTTTTACTTGGGCTCTCATGGGGAATGCTACAGCATAGAATCTCTGAACTGTAAGAAAAACAAGGCTCAACATTGACACACCGTAAGAAACTCTGAAAACAAAATAGCCAAACTTGCAAACCACTGTGCCCAAGGTCTGCGATAAGTAACCTGCATATTTGCGAACAAACAACATCACACGTAACAAATTTAAATTCGGTGGAAACACATCTGATATGGCCATGTTGACCACAAAATAGTCAGTGGTTGTTCGTGGCATCCTTATTTTGAAAACTACTAGGATAACCAGGATGTTTCCAACAATGGACGCTACACTGGTCAATATATCTGTATAGAGCCACACCGTATGAACATGTTCCCTGTTGATGTCACATCCAGTGTGCGATGTGTTGATGTTGTTCCTCATTTTGAAGGTCTTCGCTTAAAAACTCGACCTTGGAGAATTCGTTAGTGTTCAATCACTTTTTGCTGAAAAATAACAATAAAAAAGCCTGTTGTAATATTCTCTGCACACTATCTCGGTTGCTTTTTTACATTTTCTAAAAGCAATTTTGGATTATTGTATTTCATTTCAACTCCGAAATAACCTAAAATCCTTGACTATAAGTTTTCCAAAAACTTGACGTTAACATTAAAGAACGTGTTGTTATGTTTTGCTATGTTTTGAAACTTCCAATTTTATCTGACTTCTGTTCGTCAGTCCTGGCCATGGATAAGCCGCAGATTAAACGTTTTGCCTCTTCAAATTGGCGAAGAAATGTTTCCGAAATATTTGTTTACGGAACATTTTGCCAATTTAAAAATGTTCATTGTTTTCTCGCAGGTTATAGTTTTGTTCACAAACTTGTTAACTCGCGAAAGTCTTTCTGCTCAGTGATAAATATACTGACCTACTAACCGGGATGATTGTTCAGTTGAGCTCCTTGTTCGTTAATATCAAGCATATTTTCCCCAAACCTGCTCTTCTTTCAACATTATTTTTCGATTGGTACTAACCTAAACAAGTGGAAATTGCCAGTGTTACGCTTCTTTTAATCTCTTGATTTGATGAGAAATTGGAGTCAATTCAGCTTAATGTAAATTTACTGATTTAAAGCCAGCCCACTTTCTTCGTGCTTCAGATGTTCATTATGGACGGAATATATGGATATGTGTTCCAAATTTATAACTGAAGACTTCCTGTTCTAGTAGTGATATGCCTCAGATAAAATTGAGATGTTTTTGACGTAGATAAAAGGAAAATTTGCATTCAACTCAAAAGTGCGGCAATTTCTACCGTTTTACTGACCCTAAAACTGACATATGAAGAAAAACGTGACTTGATTGGGTTACTTGGAGTGCGCGCATCTAACACGTGCAAACATTCGTGTCAGATGACAATTTGTTTGTTTGTTGTTATTTTCATTTAATCTATCAATTGTTTATACTATGGCTGAAGCGTTCTGAAGAACATGAATAGCAAAAAACGTCTCTCCGGATCGGCAATTTGAAAGTCGAACAACGTAATGACTGGAGTTGATAAACGAAACGAAAAAGCGAGACTCGCAAAACTGTTTGTGAACACATTCAAATATTTAGAAGTAAAATCTGTACTGAAAAGATATGTTATTTCAACCTAGTGACTGTAAGGCTTTGTTGATAAACCGTTTATCTGAAAATGTCCTGGGAGCATCTGAACGAGAACTAATTTCAAGAAAATAAAAAGAACGATCCGTTCTTTATAAACTGTTCCCGTTTCAGGAAAAACCAATTAACCTTATCCAAAGGTTGAAGCTGCTAAGTCAATAAATAAAACGATTATAATTTTGTAATTGTAAACGTAATTCGATTAAGTTAGCGCTTTAGCGGTGGTTATATACTCCAGAGTCACGTTTGGGAACGGAAAATTTTCAGACTTTGTCAAACAGACTACAATTAGGTAAAGTTAGCTGACGTCTGTACGTCTTCAAAACAAATTTATGCTACCAGCTCGAGTAGAAACTCACTTTTCGTAGAGATTTCCCTTTTTACATAACTTTCCTTTTAAAACATTTTCAACATTTACGTGGTGGCTGCTTCATGACATTCATTTTAATACGTAACAGTGATTTGTTTTTAAAACTGCTAATTTATTACAAGAACCATCTAAATTAGATTTAGTTGAGCGGGACAATCGTTTGAGAACAAAAAACTTTTCATCGTTTCCCCTCTCCTGAGCCATATGAGTAACTGATTGAGTGCTGATTCAGTTTGTCCCCGCACGTGACAAGCTGTGATCTCCTCCTCCTCCCCCCC
>JANSTQ010143594.1:0-12573 GCA_026167885.1 Bergia puertoricense
GGGGGGAAGGAGGAGCAGGAGGCGGCAATCTCCCTAATTCTCTGGCCAAACACCCCCGAAATGAAATAAATGGCTTTTTAGAGAGTTTAAGTTTTTAAAATTTCCCAAGGGAACCGTCCGTTCTCATAACTCCCCCCCCCCAGGTCAAACTCCTTTCTCGTACTATGCATGATTGAGAAGGTAATTCATTTCAAACCTGCCGGGACTTATTTCTCTCCAACATCCGATGGAAGAGATCCATTTCAACTTCCGAACGTCGGCATACAGAAACTGGTGATCCAGCTCCTTGGAAGCGAGGGCCTGGTAATCAGCTTGCTGGTATTTCGGACCTGAACAAGAGAAAAGTATTCGAGATGTCAGGTTTTTCATCTGACAAAAGCAATAACTCACACTTTGGTAACAACCTAAAAAGTTTACGGAAAGCACTGTTTTCCAAAATCATTGTTAGAATGGCAAAGGACCACTGTACCTGGATATTCGTCGAGCTGTACAAGAGCAACGCGGCTTTCTGGAAGACCTACGATCCTTCCAAACACCTGGCCAGTGAAAAACAGTATGATAAGCATCCGTAGCTGTAAATTGATATCTACATATGGCAGTGCATGCCACCAGACTATAAAGGTCTTTTAAAATGGTAAAAGGGTAAAATGACTTTCTTTAACGAGGGTAACACGTGACAGTAATTGTGGTAACCGATAAACTTGTGGCCCTTGAAGCGCACTTTACCCCCCTCCCCTCCCTCTGTCAGTGCTCCATTTTACGGGTATCTGAGGCTACAGCTACACGGATCGGAGGAAAGTCGAAGCAGACGTTGGAGTCACCGAGAATCGAAATGGGGACCTCCAGCTCCGAAGGCCGCGCACCAACCAACCGAGCTACATCTGCTTCTTTAAAGAGAGATGAAGCAGCAATACTTGCAAAAATCGCGCAACGTTAACGAGATTATCAACCAAAATAGAATTTAAGATTACTAATTGAGCTTGAGATGACAAGTTCAGGAATTAACTGAAAAACTAAATAACGGTCTGTGCAACAATTCTGTTGTGTTAATTAACCTCCCTCGTCAGGGCTGGAAACTGTGGGGAGAAAGCAGGTCTTACACTAGTTAACTCAGCCATGGGGCAGTTAAAATACCTCATTCATTCAAAGTCAGGTTTAGAAGAATCAAAGCAACACAAGTGTTCAATAAGGCCTCCAAAACGTTTTTTTTTTTGCAAACTGGTTTCACATTTCGTTTGTTGTGATTATCCTCTGCCATACCTGAATGCAATTTCGAAATTGCGAAATCTCAGACTTACGTTTTTTGTTTAAGTGTTTTAATGGTCATTATAACTTTGATATATCTAAGATGTAAATTTTAAAGAGTAAAAGTACACTATTAGGAACTATGAACTCATTTTAACTAGGATTCATGCAAGAACTAATATTTTTCTCTACTCATATTTTAACCGCATTGTAAATTTCTGGAACAACCTGCCTGAAGCCACTCGCACAAACAAAGTTTATTCTCCTTTTAAGACCTTAATTACTAAGTACCATCACAGAAAGTTTTCCCTCAATGCTAAAGATTTTGCATAACTTATGCATTTTTATAATTCAAAGCTTGACAGTTTTGAGTGGGGGAGTAGTTTGCGGAGGGGGTGGAATTGTGTTTTTTAAGGGGTCTCGTTAAATAAAGGGTGCAGCCAACATAAAGGGTGCAGCCAACAAGGGGGTTGGTTTTCACAAAAGGGTGTGGTTGTTGTTTTAAAAGCTTGAACTAGGGGAATTGATCGATGAAGGTTGTAGAGTGTTTCGGTTGGGTCGGGAGGGTACGATTTAAAGATGGGAATATAGTAAGGGAGGGTCATATAGAATTATGTTATATCTTAGACTTATACTTGTCTTTTTATTCGTTATTTATTATAGGCAGATATTGTAAGGGAGGTTTCTTTTCATAGGGATTTTCTAAAATTTGTATAAACCTTTCCAAATTATACAACTTATATTTTTCTTTTATAGTTTGTATAATTAAAGTGATTAAATAAATGAATAAATAAATAAATTGTAACGTTCCTTGGTTTGATGTTGTTTTGTGATGCTGAACCATAGTGTTGAAAGGAACATTTTAATTATAGTTTTGTTCTGACCTTTGTAAACCCGCTGGATGTTGAACGTCTATAAAACATTTAAAAAAATAATAAAAAGTTTGGCATTATGTTTTTGTTTGGGTCGGTTATTCTTTGGTAAGGCAGGCTGAAAATCGAGTTGGATTGGTTAAATAACTATGACTACTTAAGTTGGTTAAGAAAAATGCCGATTATACCAAGAACATTAGGATCTTTAAAAAAATATTTAACTTCACCTGATGTCCAACTTGCACTCTGTCTCCTAAAGCTGTTGAAAGATGTTGACAAGATTCTCGGTTAAGGATATTTAAAAATATTTGAGGGTGCTTACTGAATAAAAAACGGACGAGTTTATGAAACAGTTTACAAACTTAAAAGTTGCAGTCTACGTTGTAGTTGGCAAAACCAAAGATTACATAGTCACGTCAAAAACCGTGCCAGCGAATGTAGAATCCTATACGCGCTTTAAGTCTCAGTTTTTTTTAGTGAACTCTAAAAATGAATGATGCGGGAAAAAAAATTGCCGACACAGCTTTTGGCGGACAAAAAAACTGTGCTGAATTTAACAAAGTGACAGTTGACGACATAAAATAAATTTGACTGAGTTGGATAAATGTCACTGAGTTGGCCATTTAGAAATTTAAATACGATCTCCAAACAGGGCAGAAAATCACTATACAAGATTATTAATTTATCGATTATTTCTAGCAACTTCAGTTACGGCAAAAGTATGAATGGTGTAATTTTTTTCTTCCAAATCTTACACGATTGACCTTTCACAGTGGACGAAGAAAGGCACGATAAGCAAATTCGGTGTGTTAAAACCAATGTCTTTCTTATATTTTTATTGCTTTTTGCAAAAATGTGAGCATGGTTCGTCCTGGCTTCTTCATGAGTCTATTTCGACTTACTATTCATGGAAACCCATTACAAGCAAAACTACCTCATTCTTGAGCCTAATCACGATTCTGAAAGGAACTGAAAGACAGCAGTTTTCAACTAACACTTCTTATATTCTTTATATATTACGTAATGTCTCAAACAAAACCATTGTAAACCGCCCATAGGGTCTGGATAGGTCCTTCAACCACTTAACCAAACACTTGTTGTGAACAGGTAGCTGAAAAGCCCCGCGGGGAGCACCTATATATATATATGTATGTATGTACTTAAAAATCGAGCATCAAATTGAGGTTATTCGAAATAACTTTCATTCTTTTCCTCCTGAAGTTATCTAACCGGTCCTGAATACTGTTCAATATCTCCACTGATTCTAGTACATATACCTGGCTTGTTGACACGTGCAGTTTTTGCTCTTGCTCGTCCTACGGTTGAAGTGTCTCTTGACCTCATTCCCAACGCAGTGGCAGCTCTGACTTGTTTAATGTTTCTGTCTTCTTCAGAACTGCTCCTGAAAGAAGAAAAAAACTGAAAGTTTCAACTACATACGACTGTTTCAATAAAAGTTGTCTCCTTCATTGTTCAGCGCGGATTATACACTCGTACACGTTTTGTAAGCACTCAGTTGTTTAGATGAGGTAATTGTTAACTTATGTTGAAAACTATTTGATTGTCCAAATTAGTGTCGTTTTTTTCGACATGGAAAGTGCACTTTTTACCCTTCTTTTAGTTTTGGTTAGTCTGTCTGACTCGTAACCTAATAGTCGTGAGTTCAAACTCTGGTCTGACCACAGTGTCGTGTCTTTAAACAAGACATTTTACTCGACTTGTTCAAGTCTACTAAGCTGTATAAATGAGTACCATCTTCTACTGGGGACTAACCTGCAATGGGTTAGTGTCCCACCCAGGGGGGAGTCACAGACTCTCATTCATTTAACACTAGAGGAACGGGATAAGCGCCGGCCTGATGAGCCACTCGGCTAGGGAAAAGATTTAGCTTTTGCGGTTTTGAAAACCCACAATTCCTTTCGATCTAAGTTTGTACCAAGGCACAAGATCAGCCTTTCAACTCTCTATAACTAACACAATGAATCTAACAAGTTTTTTACTGTCTTATTGGATCAGTCAATGTTGTATTACTATCACGACCATACAAGGTGTTACCTTGTATGTGGGGAAGGCGTTGCTACTGATGACTGCGGTCTGTTGAGCTCTTTCACAATTCGTTTGGACTGTAAATAGAACAAAAGAAGACCCGATGATCACAGTCGGATAATTGATGTAAACACATGCTAAGATACAAGTTAAACACGATTAACTTGTTAACTTACTAAACTGATTTGATTACTAAGTTAGTACCGTAATAATGTAGCTTGGTGCTCTCTTCTCCGAGTCACTTTTGTCTTCACCGCGCCTTCTGTGCTGCCCTAACATAACAGATTATGGATGTTTGTTATAATATGTGTAACAATTAGGGCTGGGACGAAGGCTAAAGTGGTCGATCTATTTTCACATGTTAAAACAAATGGATCCAAAATCCCAATAACAGAACATCGAAAATACGACTGCGGCGTTGCCGAAGGCATGTAGGATGAAGTACTAATTCCGACAGGAACAAGCAACAAAGTAGTTGGTTGCCAAACGCAGGCACGTTCGAGTAAGCTTTGTTTCAACGCAAAAAGTATGCAACTCACTTTTCCAAGGTAAGCTATTTATATTTTGAGGTATCAGTAACTGCCAGTTATCATGAGAAAACGATCAGTTCCAACACGAACTTACTTGCGGAATAACAGTAAAATCGGAAGCCACAAAACGATACAAAACACAAGTGAGAACTAACTCAGTTGTTTATCAAAAGCTGTACGCTCGTACGAACTCGAAGAGTTTACACTGGTTTTACGCATTTTTACGAAATTTGTTGATGTGAAAATTTAAAAGCTGCGGGTCAGGTTTCTTTGGCTATCTCATTAACGAAAATCGACCCTCGGGTCACCCGCCACCCGCGACCCGTGACCCGCGGGTCGTGGTATGTTACCTCTGCACGGTACTGTATCACAAACTAACATCCTAACCTAAACTATTCAAACTGACACAAACAAAATCAAGACTAAAGTTGTGTAGTGACAGAAAGGTGTATGAAGGTGACAAAGCACAACACCGGGATTACCCTACTCTTTTCGAGAACTGTCTGGGTTCTTTCAAATCCCCAAACAGAACGTTGATAGACTACACTAATAGCTCAACGTCCCTAGCTGTCCACACCGCGTTTAAAGTTCTGCCCTTGACCACACCTAAGCTTGAGCCCGCGACCTCGCAGATTAACTTAATTTAATCTCAAGCAATAGTCCTAGCCCAGATTGTGCAAAAGCAGACATATTTTATATGTAGAAGACTGAAGAATGATTGAAGTAGAACATTTTTTGTGGACTATAGAGAGGCGCATTTCGATTGCTCGAATGCGTTAATCTTCGACATAACTCAATAACTAAAAGAACACTCCAACATGAGAAAGATTCAATTAGAGCCACTATTTTGGAATTCCATCTCCACTGATCCCTAAAACAGTTCTGATTGGCCAAGTCGTGTTTCGTACCCAGGCTCTGATAGACGTTGTAGTAACGTTAATATTTGGAGGCTTAAAAAGCGTCGTGGATATGTTTACTAAAATATTGGACAATGAATCAAGATAATTTAGTGCTTTAGGATATATGTTGACTTGTGGATATATGTTTACCAATGTAATGGACAGTGAATCAATACAAATTAGTACTTTAGGAATAATGGTCTACTCACCCACAATGCCAGAAGGGGGATTTGCTTCTTTTATTTTCTTGAGAAGTAAGTCTCCTACACCTTGGTATATCTTAGTGAGAGAGCCCTGAAATATTCAAGGTAAACAACTTACAAAACAAAACACTGATTAATACACTATAAACAAGCATTTCACATTTGATTTGGTAAATGTCTTGTTTCCTCACATCAACCAATCAAAGAATGTCTTTATATTGCTTCTCATATTCACCATGGGATTTTATTGGATTACAGTAACCCGATTCAATACTTGGGTATGTGATGATTTAGTGATTTACCTTAAGCATAGCTTACCCCTTGGGACTGAATTTCCCAACTGACAGCTTTGATCTTAGTACCAATGTTAAGATCCCTTGTAGCTGTTCCGATCAGTTCCATCACCCCTGTGGCACAATATGAACACACTGAATAATAATAATAATAATAATAATAATAATAATAATAATAATAATAATAATAATAATAATAATATTTGAACAGATTAGGAAATTAGTTTTATTATTCACTACTTTGTCACTCTTCATTAGAGTTGTTGCCCCGAAGCTCTTAGAGATTAGGTTTTTTAAACAGATATTTATTATGTAACTTCTAACATAGGAAAATTAGTTTTATTATTTACTTGTCACTTTTCATTATCGTTATTACCCCGAAGCTTCTATAGATTAGACTTTTAGATAGATATTTAGTATGTTTCTAGTATATTTAGTTAATCCATACTTCCTATAGGTTACGAGTTTGCGGCCTGTATGGAGCTGCTAACTTAGGCATACGTACGTTTTATACTGTTAAATAATAATAGTATTATTCAACTTCTTGCAGTAAACTGAATTAGAAGTTCAGGTCAGCAACACGTGGCCACGTGCTGTGCGAATGAGACTGTAACAAAATCACGAATCTATTGGTTGCCACGGGATGTACAGCAACCTTACTTGTAGATCTTAAATTGTAGAATACTCTCAAGACCTTTTATCAATAACATGTATATAAGAATAAGTAAACTTGATTTCTTCTTTTTCTAGTCAAGCAACATGACTGAAAAAAAGTTACTCTTAGTGTTAATATTTTATTATCAAAGTACTTCTCCTTCAAAAAATCATATATTACGTTACATTGTTATATAAATACTAGTGTTTTGGCAATACTATTATCTACTAACGTACTAATTTATTTATTTATTTATTTATTTATTTACTTACTTACTTACCTAACTACTTACTTTCTTACTTACCTACCTAACTACTCACTTATTTACCTACCTAACTACTTACTTACTTAACTACTTAACTAACTACTTACTTACTTACTTACCTATCTAACTACTTACCTACTTACTTACTTACCTACCTAACTACTTACTTACTTACCTACCTAACTACTTACTTACCTACCTAACTACTTACTTGCTGTACTTATTACCTACTTACCCACTTACTTTCTTTACTTCATTATTTACTTACTTTATTTACTTCATTATTTACTTACTTTATTTACTTCATTATTTACTTACTTTATTAACTTTATTGTTTACTTACTTTATTTACTTCATTATTTACTTTATTTACTTCATTATTTACTTCATTACTTTATTTACTTACTTTACTTACATGTACTTGCTTATTACCTACCTACCTACTTTTGTTATTTATATACTTATTTACTTACTTATTTACTATTTATTTACTTACTTACTGTCTTACTTACTTACCTACTTACTTACTTACTAATTTAATTATATACTTAGTTTACTTATTTATTTATTTACTTCCTTACACACTTACTGACTTACCTATTTACCGTACTTTACTAATTTACTTTTTACTTACTTAATTACTTGCTAACTTATTTACTTACTTATTAAGTCACGTACTTACTTACTTATATACTTATTTATGTACATACTCACCAACATAATTACAGGTACTTAATAACTAACTCATTTACTTACTAACTTACTTGCAAATTTATCTACATACTTACCAGCTGACATACTTAAATACATACATACTTACTACCTTACTTATTTACTTACTAACTTACTTAATTACTTACTTAATCACTGGCCCGATTATTGAAATGAAGTCTACATCTTAACCTGTGTTAATATTTTGTTTATAGGTGTCAGAAACATAAGTTACACGAAGCAGCACCAAATATATTTCTGAACATTGTTTGTAACACTAGTATGGTGGCCTACGGGTGCCATAAGAAAATATCGTACTTTTGTTAGATTAATTTTTTTTTTTTTAAATATTTAAAAACTTTTTTCGCTAAAAATAAATAAAATGGAAGTGAATTTAAAAAGTAAATAAATAAAAAGAAAAGAAAAAAGAAGAAGAAAAAGAAGAAAAATGAAAAAGAAAAATGAAAAAGAAAAAGTAAAGAAAAAATTAAATTAAAAAAATTTTAAAAAAACTTTTTATGGCCTAGGAGTGCCATAGCACTTTTAAGGAAAAAATAAAAAATACCCTTTCATGGCCTAGGCGTGCCATAGCATTGATTTTTTAAGGGAAAAAAAATACCTTCCATGGCCTATGAGTGCCATAGCCCATAATGCAATTTGGGCACGACAATTATTTTCGTGCTTCAATGATGCAGAGCAAGATGGCGGCGGAGCGTGTGAGGAACAGGGAATAGATAGATGACATGACGCTCAAAGATGATTTGGCCAAGTACGTCCGGCAAAACTGGTAAAAAACGGAGATCTTGTATCCCATGTATGCGTGGAGTGAGCGAAGTTTGTCGCGCAGACTGATATTTCCATATAAAGTTCACGAATATCCGTGATGTGAAAGAAGCCGTTCAGAAGGAAATAGAGGGTCCAGGGCGACTTTTTGGCTATTGTGCCATGCAGCAGAAGGTGCGTGAGGTTCATAGTGATCTTGTATATGCTGGCACGGGAGAGGTTGCTCCAGAAGGGCTAGAGGCGAGAGGAGATGTGGGGAAAGCAAAGCGGCCCCGAAGAACCAATCACTTGTATACTTTTCTTTTATGCATCGAACAATGCATTGACATCTTTGATTCTAAAGTATTTCATTTTCCCAAATAAAAAGGGTGCAGATTGCACGATGTCTCTGGATGGACATGACAAGATGTGTGGGTACCAGAAGGACATGTTTCCGTTGTGTATCTACGGTGGACAAGACACATACAGTGCTTGAGTAAACTTCTTATGTGTCTAGGCGTCAAACAACAATCCTAAGATTATAGGGAAATTCCACTTGGTTTATCTTTATGAAAGTCGAGGTATGGGAATGTCAAAACCTGTCAAGCACGCTGCTTGTCTCAACCAAAAACCTAAATTCGATTTCTGATCCTTATTAAATCTAGACATTCTCAATCAAGATAACTAAAAAAGTTTAGAAAACCGAACGGAGAAACGATGAAAAGAAATGTTGACAAGTCAACCGTCAAGCACGTGCCATACCATGCAGACCCCCGAGGTGCATTATGGGCTATGGCACTCATAGGCCATGGAAGGTTTTTTTTTTTTGCCCTTAAAAAATCAGTGCTATGGCACGCCTAGGCCATGAAAGCGTATTTTTTATTTTTTAACAAGTTTCTTTTAAGATTGATTTTAATATACTGCAACGTGGTTTAAAAGCCTAATCTCGTCTCGACCAATTCACAGAGTATATGAAATGAAGTATTCATTTAATTCCGTTTTCTATACCGTTGTAGCAGAAACAAATTTAAGCAAATCCTACGATTTTTCCCCTTGCTTTAAAGAAATCGCGATCTTTACCAAAACACTGATTAAATGACTTTAAAAAAGATAAATTAACCATTTCTGAAATTCTACAGCTCTTTGACGCTGCCGATTGTTATGTATACAAAATTTCCAATTGTCTTTTTTTGTATCGATTTGTCCATTACCTTTTAGTTTGTAAAACAATGGTAATCATTACTTGATAGTTTCAGTTGTGAGCTCTGTGGGGAAAATTAATGAGAATAGTTTGAACAACATTTACTGAACAATTGACGGAGGTTTACCCGATTTCTCTGGAAATGTGTATAACAGACAAATAAAAAGCAAACCTGCATCTTTTCCTATGAAGTCAAAAAACACTGGAACAATGCAGAGCAGCTGAACAACTTCTGATGCCAACAAACTTCGAAAGGCTGATTTTCTGAAAAAAAAGAGTTCCACAAGAAATTAAAAGATTAAGAAGCTTTCTTTAAAATTCTTTGGATAAATACCGTGAAAATGTAACTTTTGGAAAAAGATCAAATCAAGTGATTCAGCCGTGAAAAAATTCCCTTTAATAATTTTACCTTGCTAAATTATAAGAAGTAACCAGCCTCAATCTCAAAAATCTTACACATATTTGAGTTATGCAGTAGGAATAAACGACTCTGCTTAAATGCAAGTGGAAAAGTCATTGAAACGGTATCTTCTGTCATACCAGAAAAAGGTTTTCAAAACTATTGTTTACTGTAGAAGGAACGAGACATGAATTTATTAGTTTCTTTGACAATAAGATGACTTTTTAAGATGACGTTCTTTTTATACAGAAACTTAACCATTTAAAAAGCATTTGATTTCAGTTATTTATTTTCTGTCCATGCAAGACTGGATTTGTATTAAATGTAATTCTATCATCCGTAACTTTTAACCGTTTAAGGCATACCAACACCAGGGCTGCAAAAATATTTACCATCTTAACTACGATTTGTCGACTTACGCCAAAGTTGTTGTTAACTGGAAACCTTAAGGTATTTTATATATGCAAAAGTATATTTTTGTGTTATCTTTGTTGTTTTCGAATCCAGAACCAAAGCTATCCAAGATCGTTTCTTCACAATTCTAGTTACGTTGTCTATGCACTACAAAGCCAAAGAGCAACTATCAGATCATGAGGAACCCTCGTTTGCACAAAAGCGTGCACTTCCTAACTGAGCATGGAGGTTTCTGAGCAGCTACCCACCTACCCCTCCCTTAGGTTAGGGTTAGAGTCAAGGTTGGCGTTAGGTTTAGGTTTAGTTTTAGGGGAGGGGTGGGTGAGTAGTTTCCCAGGAAACCTCCACTGATCCCAATGAGCCTTGTCAAACAGGTTTAAAAGAGCACACCTAATATATTTCCATTCCGTGTAAGCATTACCTGGAGTCCAATCTTTTACGTTCGGTTTGGTACCTGAACAAACGATTGAATGGAAGCATTATTAAAGGAACTCACAATGTCCAAAGTTCATACAAATCTACAATAATTCAAGGGAATATGATGGCAGCTAACTCCAAATATATATATATATATATATATGTATAATGTGTACAGTTTTCCAGCCACGGAAGGGGTCTAGGCCTAAAGCCTGCTCCACCAAAATGAAGCAATGCCCATTATGGCTTGGTGCGACAAGCCGATACACAATAAACATATATATATAATGCTTTCTTTTTTATCTTCTTTATATACTGAAATTCAGTCTTCCTATTGTGATTTTTATTTCCACATGGAATAGTAAATGCACTAAGCTTTCTGACAGCATTATTCGCACGGTCGCGCACAGTACAGTGACCATGTGGTCTCAATGTTTGCAAGGGGGGGGGGGGGGGTCAAATTTATGCAACATCTCAAACCCAACTGCAACCTTGGAAATTATCCTGCTTGAATCATACATGTGTATGCCTGGTTGTTTGTCGGTGGGTAAATAATACAGCGGACTTTATTTATTTTTATGAAAAATAAACATTAAACGGACAAATTTACAAAAAAGATTAAACATAACTCAAGGATAATAACGAATGTTCAAGGAGCTTTTGAAGATTTTCAAGGCGTTTTCGAGGACAAAGATCGACATTTTAAATTCAAGGACTTTTCAAAGAGTAGTTACATTTTCAAAGACTTTTCAAGATTCCGTGTATTGACGTATTTCTATTTACCTGATAATGTCGTCCCCGTTGGCCAGTTTAACAAGGTCAGAAACCAAATCATACAAGCACAAATATAACTTGTTGTACAGTCCCCCATCCTAAAAAATTGGATAGAATTGGCTTAATAACCAAACCAGTATCGACAAAAAGTTTGTTACTGTTTGATACACTGGGTTCTACAGCTCGTGACTCTGCAAATTTAAAACATTTTAAAACTTTTAAAGCTACAAATTTAAAAGTTCGAGACCTTTTATTGACCAAAGACTTAGAACACAAAAGCAGGAGATGCGGAATATTGTTTAAAAGTAATATAAGGCATCTAAAGAATATCATGAGAAGAAAGCAAATAGAGGGTTGTTAAAGTGAAGGGAAATTACTCTATAACAAACAATTCATAAACCAAACGTGATTAACGTACAATGTTTTGATCTCTTTCAATCTTCACAGCTCCCAGCAACAAGGACACAATTCTGCATCTATCCTCTCGAGGAAAAAGGAATAATTCCATTGCCTCAATGTTGCTGCAAATATCATATAACAAAAAATATATTTTAAGCACTCTATACACTTGTATGCGATAATTTTATAGTGTTAAATCACACGTGGTAGAAACAATTTTACTTTCAAGGAGGTTGGGCTGATCGACAAAGGTTGAAAAAACAATGATGTTGCACCAAGAGAAGATTATCTACTCTTGGTTGCACGTAATTTTATTTAGTGACATTACTATTTCCACTCAGATCTCTAAGAAATCTTCAGACCGGTTTAGTCTTTTTCCAAATGAATTGATGGGTGAACGTTTATAAAGTAATGTGGGGAGAGGGGAGGGGAAAATTTGGAGGGGGAATTTGGAGTTGGAAAGTGAGGTAGGATGGGTGGGTGGGGG
>JANSTQ010143605.1:0-11091 GCA_026167885.1 Bergia puertoricense
AGTCGTAAAGCAATATTTAAGCACCACAGTTTACTTATTTATTTATATATATTTGATACTGGTAATTTTTTAACCGAGATGTTTTTTAAATAATTGTACTTTTCCATAATGCTTTTCTTTTGTGCTTCCTTTTGTCTATTTATCCCTTTAAATAGTATGTTAGTATGTAACTCTGTTCTATATTTTTTAACAAATGAATTTAGCAAAGATATCATCATCACTGTAAGTCCGTAAAGGGCCTTTGATAACATAAAACTGACAAAAATACAGACAAATTATAAGACATAACCGCTTAAGGAAAGCATCTAGATAACAAAACACGTGTAACAATATGTTGGCTCCACAACCTAGAAAGATTGGTCCACCTTATATTTTCCTATTTGCTTGCACAACTTTCTCCATTAATGTGGTAATATCTTTTGAATATATAAAACATGGCGAGGGACAACACTACTTAACTTGGCTCCTATAGTTAGTCGACCGTATTAACTTATAATAAAACTGAGATCAAATTGAATAAAGAATCCGAATCCTATTTTACGTACGGCGTTTTCGAAGAAAAAGTACAAAGCCATTTTAATTTAATTGAACGTTTCTAATAGCCTCCCCACAGACTACTATTCTCCTTATAATAGTCAGCGGGGAGGCGACATTTCCAAACCAATATTCTCCATTTTTTTTTCCTAAGGATGTGTGATAAAGATAAACTGAGCGACCTATGCGGAAACGGACTAACCAAAGTATTGGGTGTTTTCGAATGTATACGACCGTATCATATTGCATGTTATGTTAGTTTTAACCAATACTTAGGGCGAGTGCTTCTTAAAATCTCTAGGGTGGGGGACGGAGGGAGATTTTCCAGGAAAAATGTTAAAAATGACTGGTCTCGCAATAACATAGCAACACCGATTTTACAGACGTTTCTAGAGTTTATTACTACATGACCTCAAGTATTTCCTTTACAGAAGTATTGCCTTCTATTTACTCTTCCTTCAAATGAGTGATCTCCTTTGAAAGGAAAGTCTAAGTGACACCACCCCAACTAATTCTCTGTCCCACAGTCGGCCCTAACAGGCACCCCCTTACAAGGGCCGAAAACACCTGCCTGAACAGAACTTATTCGGTTAACAAAATGCGAACTTGTGAAAAAACAGAGACGAGCTGGTTGTTTTCTTCTTCTTTTGACTACTCCATGATCTCGTTTTCAACCATGAAAGCGCACGAAATGTAATACAAGACAACACACGTTTTTTGAAATCTAACCTTGGGGAGTATGCCCCTGGACCCCTCTAAAAGTTTCCATCTTCAATGCCCACACGCACCCTCCCATGGAAATTACTGGCTATCCGCCTGTCTGGATAGTGATCGGTGACAATCGTATATACAGACTTTTTGAAAGGGGGGGGGGATGGGGGTGCGCACACTGACAGAGAAAGCTCTTAAGAAATGGAAATTCCAGTATAAAGTTACTCAAACTATTGGCTTGGGAAATGAAAAAGGGGGGTGCACCGGCCCCCAATGCCCTCCCCTTCTATCCGCCACTGGGTGCCTAAAATAATCGACATCGCTGGCGTTGACACCGGTTGTTCTGCCAGCAAAATTTCTTCCCCAGTTTCAAATCATAATTTCTGAGTATTTTAGCGGAAAAGTATTGACGCAAATAATCTAAGTAGAGAAAAGAATCATTTTAACCAACATAGCTATCATGGATCAATATACATTTGAGGACCAAGTTATCTGAATCTTCAATATTTTATGCTTTGCGCCAATAATTCGCCGCTCTAGTAACTGTAAATCTTTTTAAACTGGCTGCATTTAAGCCATCTGTGGAATACAAATCGTGCTTAATGCAGAAACTTGCTCGAGTCCAATGTAGTAAAAATGTACATGCATATATTATTAAAAATGCGCAGATATGCTTGTTTGCCATCTTCACTGAGTGACAGGTACTGAATATAGCTTGATATTTAGGGCTTCAGTAAACAAGCAAATGTGCCAACAAAGATCTAAGAAAAACCGTTCTGTTCCAAAAACCTCTATGACTCGATATGTATCGGGTAATAATTAAGTTTTGTTGATAAACATTACGTTAGCAGAAATCTGGCTATGCATCTGTTCAGGAGGTACTGGAGAAATTGCAAAAACCATAAAATTGTAACGTTTGAACAAGTAGTCAAAAACCCACAAAATTGCAAAAACCATTTGAAGAGTAGCAAGGATTGATGTCATTCGTTCTAACTTTTGCTTCTCTTGAAAAGTGAAGGGATTTAAGTTTTTAAATTCTCTCAAATATCAAAAGTTTGAAATTTTTACGTTAAAAATGTAACACTGGGTTGCGGAAAAAAATGAAATTGAGGTGAGAATCTGAAAAGCCATTCAGAAACTGGGAGTCCATTGATACAGTGCTAGGATGTTAAACGACCTGTATGTTTCTACTTGGTTAGGTTTGTCTCTTCCCTGTGGTATCATTCAGCTTGTCCCTTGTGTAAATCTAGCTGGAAAGCCAGGACGGAAATAGTTCCTTATCTGACTCGTACCCAGTCGTTTTTACTCATATCAGACGACTGGGTACGAGTCAGGTTCCTTATTAGTTTGTTGCCAGCTTACGTAACAGGGTGCTCATCAATATTCAGTTTTGACAGATGATCATTAATTTTGTATGTTTTCAGTAATGTTATTTAAAATGTCTCGAATTTTCAGTAATATTTTTTTCCATTTCTAAATATTCATTGTATTACTTAAGATTTAAACATTTTAAAACAAGTAAGGTTCTTCGCAACTTTTCAAGGAGTTATAGGCGGCGCATCAAAACGCTTGCAATGTTTAAAGGTTGATTAACAAAAATACAGATAAGAAATATTGTTTCAAAAAAATGAGCCATGCGATATCGCATCACTGTACAAGGCAAGTTTCCAAAAACCTGTTTCAACATCATTTTCTTTACTGTTTAAGATTTTTCTTTCGGAAATTTGAATATAATGCAAACAAGGAATCGATTAATTAAGAGAGAAAACAAAGTCAACAATTCTTCTTTAGAATGAAGACTTATACATATGTAAACAGAATTATTGCTGAACTTGGAATTTTCATAAAATCGACTCGCAAATTTCGATATTACTTTTGCAGGTGGAAACGTGTGTGGTATTCTATAAATGCCTTTTTAAAATATCTTAGTGCCAATATAAATTGTCATCCGTCAAAATAAAATATTCAAAAATCTTTCGTTTGTTCAGAAGAAAGCAGATCAGTTGGTTCTGCGCAGCTGTATTGACAAGAGCGTATTTGGCAAACCAAAACACGACTAATCCTTTGTCGAAAACTTTCAGGCAAAAGCGCCAGAGTTAGAATGACTGGACGGCAAAGAGTACCGCTGTACAAGACATTAAGTAGATCTGACGACGAAACTATCAGTGCTTTTGAAGTTGTGCAGAGAGTTGTAAATATTGTTTTATCTGCAATATCGGAATATGATGGGAAATTTTCTTTTTCTCCCGTCAGTAAATCGAGTTTCCTCGTTGTAAAAGGCCCGGCTCACTTTGAAATAATGATTACCTTGAAGCATTTAGGCAATTCTCAGTTGGAGCTGGAAGAGGTTGGTTTACCACCCGGAATAACTTTGGTTCATGTTTTGGAAGACCCAACCTCAATGAAATGGCGAAGTCAGTGTAGACAACGTCCTAATGGAAGAGAAAGCTTGTCCGTAAAACTTATTTACTGTTCGCTTTCTAAGCTTATCACGACGTTAATAGAAGATATAGGAAGCTTTAGAAGTAGGAACGGACTTGAAGAGGACATACGTCTTGCAAACACTTCGAGCGAGGACGTTGTTTCAATAAATATCAAGTTGAGGTCATCTACCTACATTGTGGAACTTGTTCCAGCTATTGAATGCACTGGGTTGTGGCCGCTCTGTGCACACGATTGGAGCAAAAACACCAACTCAAATTGGCCCGACGAGCTGACAAAGCAAGAGATCATCGATGGTGGAATTCACTTAGTTGCAAAGCAGGGCAAAGATGATCTTCACTGGAGAATTTGGTTTTGCAAAGCGGAGCGATCTCTGCTGAAATTTAAGAAGATAGCTCCGAAAGGCAAATGTTTAATGTCGATGAAGAAGGTCGTATTTGGCAAGCTGGCATGCTCCTTTCTTAGTTCATACCACCTGCAGACTACTATGTTGCACGAAAGCGTGAAGTTCCCAAACGACAGTCATTGGGAAGTCGATAAGATTGGTGAGCGTTTAGTGTGTCTTCTGCAATCTTTACTGAGCTGCCTTCAAGACCAGAAGTGTCCTCATTTTTTTCTGCCTTCGTTGAATCTGTTCCAGGGAATCGATGGTATTGTACTAGAGTCGTTTGCAGAGAAGGTCCAGCAAATTCTTAAGGACCCGGAAGAGCTACTTGGGGAAATACTTGCCACACGAAGTCTTGATGATACTGTTTTTAAGGAGACAGATGAACATGATTTAACACAAGACACTCGGTTATAAACTTGGTTTTGGATATTTATAACAATAACAATAATAATAATAATAATGATGATAAAACAAAAACAAAAATAACAATAATAACAATATATAATAATACAAAAAAAGAAAGATAATGATAATGATAAAGATAGTGGTAATAATGATAATGGTAGATTATGATGATGATAACGATGATGGTAATGATAATGATGATGATGACATTGATAGTGATGATAATGATAATGATAGTGATGATGACGATGATAACGATGATGATGATATTGATACTGATGATGACATTGATAGTGATGATAATGATAGTGATGATAATGATAGTGATAATGGTAATGATAAAGACGATAATGATAAAGATAAGGATACTAACATATGATAATGATAACAGTATTGGTAATAATAATAATAATAATAACAACAACAATGATAAAAAAATAATGATGATGGTAGTTAAACAACAAGAATAATTAATCTGACCAGATTTTTCGAAAGGTGTAACTATTGTTTTCCAATCGCTTACGCTGCCATGTTCGATACCCAACCCCTCCTTCCTACTTTCTAGTTACGTAGGAAACGAGAACAAGTTTGAAATCAAAAGAATCCAAACGTTCAAGGTGAAGTGTGGTATCCAACGAACCTTCAGCTGTATAACCACGCGTTCTCGTTAATTGAAGTAAATAGAAAGAGATTGTTGTCGTATTTGGTTCTTTTAAAAATGTTTAAAAGGGCTTTTTCGCGGTTTTGCGCATGCTTAGGGATTTATTGACAAAAAACCTGTTTCAAGCTAAAATATCTATCAACAGACACTGTTCAGAGGCCAATCTAAGTTTTTCAAGAAGTAAATGCAATGGATGGGCTGTTTTACGAGGCGATTAAGTTGGATTGTAGTTGTAAATTCTTGTGTTCCGCACCGGAACACAATGTAATAAATTGTTGTAAAATGCATAAAGCCTTAGCAGAAGTGATCGATTATTCACTTTTTAGTGGATTAAGATTTCTTCTTTTGAAATTGTTTGGATAAATAACGTGAAAATTTAACTTCTGAAAAAGAGAAAATCCATTGATTCAGCCATGAAAAAGCCACTTTAAGAATAAGGCTAAAACATCTTCTGAAGGTGTCCTACGGACGAAACCGCTTCGTGACCATTTAACAAATATTTTGGCATATCGGGAACACAAATTGTACTTTCAATTTCGATTTTCGACGAGAAAGATTGTTGCTACCGTTCAGCCAAAAAAAGTGCTAATAGAGCTTGATTTGGACTTATTTGGACTGACATGGCTGACCGGATTTTCACTGGTTTGAAGTTAGGCGTTTCTTCAGTAACTGAAAGCAAACTTGAAAATATGAAAGTATCTTAATATAAACAAACTACCGTCAAAACGGCTATCATTGTATTTGTTTGATGGCTGCATTGTCACACATTTTCATTTAAAACATTACATTATAATCCATCAGTATCAGTCCGTTAAAGTACCAGAAATATCAGTAAGTTTGTGATGAGGCAGTTACTATAAAAATGTCAGTACCTAACGGAGAATCGCCTCCCACGTTATATTATTCTTTGGTTAAAACGAGATAACGCATTCGTAAAGTTTAATTATCAGTTTATTGAGAAGTACTCTATGATTAAGTCAAGTCTAGTGGTAAAGAAGAAAGTAGTAATCGGAGTGTTTGTTAATTTTTTTATTGAATAAAGATTAAAGTGGCTGTCTTTTAAATTATACATGGATTCGATTTCGTAATTGTAGAAGCGAGTTTTACACAAGGTTGGGAGGGTACTCTCCATAACTAACTATATGGGCGTGGGCCACTCTAATGGGGAAGGGTACTCCCCATAACTGACTATACGGGCATGGGCCACCCCACAGGGGGAGGGTACTCCCCATAACTGACTATACGGGCATGAACCACCCCACTGGGGGAGGGTACTCCCCATAACTGACTATACGGGCATGGGCCACCCCACAGGGGAGGGTACTCCCCATAACTGACTATACGGATATGGGCCACCCCACTGGGGGAGGGTACTCCCCATAACTGACTATACGGGCATGGGCCACCCCACTGGAGGAGGGTACTGATTCACTACAGAAGAATGCTTGTTTATTCAGAGACAATGTTGCACAATAACTAAGATAAGGACAAATAAGAGTATGACAGAGAAACAGTTTAGCTTTGATCTTATGTTGAGATATGACCCCCATACAAGTTTCCTTTATTTGTTTTCTTTCTCTTTCGTGTTAAGTAAGCCACATCACATCACTTAACGTCTTTACTAATGTAATCAGTGATAATATTTGTCATGCGTGGGCCGTAAAGCGGCTGCCATTGCGTATGTGTCTGTTCCTATGTATGTGCGTGATGAGCGCGCCTTTACACGCTTTCGGTCCGACCTCGTCGAGCTGCGTCCTCGTAATTCAGTCCCTGACTGCTAGAAAGGGCGATTAGCAAGCCAGATTATTATTATTATTATTATATTAACAACGGTTTCTTCAGTAAATATTTCTTTACAACAGTAGTGGCTGGATCGACGTGACAAACATATAGTGTAACACGTTACTTGTTGTCACGTTATCTGCGTCATGCTACGTGTGTGATATTCGTGTGACCATCTTCAGCATTTCCAGAACCTCGGTACACGTATGACATTGGACCAGTCTCGTTCTAATTTTCAAGCGGGAATGAGTGCACTCCAAATACAGAGGAAGTGGGGACTGACGGCGAGCCTAATACTGGACCAGGATGCACGACTTTGCCAGATACAACGCCTGTCCATGATATTTTACCTGCGTTATCCAAAACAGATCTGTAAACGTTTGGAAAGGTTGCCTTTCACCTAGAAGAGGTCTTTTAACATGTACCACTGTTATTGTTGCTGTGCGATTTGAAATTTGTTTTGGGTTGCTATCAAACGCTTTCTGTTGGTTTGGGGTACATTGGTGAACTTGTGCATCGTGATTAGTCACACACAGACAGGGAGCCCAACTCTATTATATCACTAAAACAGCTGAAAAATAGTTTCACTGAATCAGAATGGGCCATTTTGGAACAGTAACAAACAAGTTCTGGGTGCTATTACTGATGGACTGCATCCTAATAAAGTCTATTGACTCAGGAGTCTTGGCATTAAATTAGAAGAAACAGTGCTACAAGTTAAAAAAATGACTTTGAACTTGACAAACTGACCTAGTTTCCTTCGCGGCCGTTCTCTGGCATCGGTCTTAATCTTCGTGCCGCGACCGTATTAAATATTATCGTCTCCAAACACCCTGGTGAGACTGTGCCTCCCCCCGTTTACCAGCTTGTCTGGGACAGGAATACATTTCGATTTGACTTTAAACGTTGCTTTGCCACAAGCTGCTCTTCTCAGATCATCAATGTTTATAACATCTATACTTACAAATGCACATGCTCCCGAGCCATCCAGCTGGGTGTCATGTCTAATGTGGAGTCGCCGGCACAACGTTCATAGGGTCATCATACTCCCCTTCGTCTCCTTCCGTCTGAGGAACACAAAGCAAAACTACACTTAATCAAATTTAAATCTAAACTGTTACAGTGCTCACGCTACAAGGAGTGTTGTGCAGGAACACGTGGGAATAAGGCGAGAAGGGGCAAGTTAGTAATAATTATTTCTGATGACTCCGTAGTTGGAACGTCTAGTGTTTGTTTGCCGAGATTGTTCCAATCCTTGATCATTCTTAGGAAAAAATAAAATATGTAAACAGTCTTTAGATTCTGGCACCACTCTGAATTTGTAACGATGACTACTATACTCTAAACGATTTTTTCTCAGCTATAAAGGCAGGCACTGATGTCATCAAGCTTAGGTGTGTCAGTTGTAGACTGTTGCACATTGCGGTTTTTGGTTAGAAAATAGTTATTATTTTTCAAAAACAGAAAGTATCATTTTCTGCTAGTGCCAACAAATAAAAACTCCAAAAGTTACAAGTTGTGTTTTTCAGAAAAGTTGAAAGCAAAATCTAATCAAATAAACATACTTTTTGCACAAATGTTGTAGATGATTTACTCACCAAATTTGTGCTAAACAATAATTCTATCAACAAGCTTGTGTATAACGTTTATAGCAGTCAGTCAAAAAAAAAACCCGAATAATGAATCATCTTCACCGACTCCTTTCTCAATACCCCTGGAAAAACCGTACCTTGATGTTTAAACTCCAGTGTGGCGAGTTTGGACCACCGTTAGCTTCAATACCGGAACCTTGTATGAGAAAAGGTAAATTAAAAGTTTCGATCGAATGAGAAAAGATTTTAAAAGTACCATGAGCTCCAGACTTACGCCGCCATAGATACTGAATAATACGAAAAGGCTGCACACGTCAAAGGATCTTAAAATACAAGGAATAACAGACACTTCTCGTTTTTATCATTTTTTATATTTTGCATCTTGAGAAAAACTCGCTTTCTTATAAGGCACAATATAAAACAAAATTTTTAAAAAATAATTTAAACTGAAATAGGCGTTATAATCCATTGAAAAAAATGAGTTACCTACGACAGCAATAAAACAGCGTCACGAGTGTCTAATATAACACAGAATTACTTTATAGTAGGACACAATGAAAATGTTGAGAGAAAATGAGGGGAAGCCGAGCTTTCTCTCTGCTTTTCCAGTGTCCGTCTGACGTCATGATATATTATTGTTTGAGACACAAGTGACATCAGAAAATATCTATTGTACATGTAAAAGACTATTGTTAGCAACGACCAATGTTAGTGGTTTTAGTGAGTTGGCAAAAATCACTAAAGTTTAGTACTCGCTAAAATTGTTTTTATTTTATTCTTTTATATTTATATAGTAAGTACTGTTAGTATTAGTAGTATTAGTATTAGTATCGATAGCTCGTAAGTCGCTAAATTGTCGCTAAATTTTCTTCAGAAAAAACCGCTGAATTTAGTTGCCACTAACACTAGCAACCTTGACGTATAATTGGATACACAGTGGAACCCTGATATAACGAACTCCGATTTAACGAATTCCCCCGTTGAACGGAACAACTTTTTGGGCCCGGCAAATTAAAGTTACAGGTTTTTATATGGCTTTAAACCACGATTTAACGAAGTAATTTGTCCGGTCCCATGGCGCTTTGTTATATCGGTATTCCATTGCATTAAGCATCAATTTTGAAGTTCCGTGTACGCGTTTTAAAAGTTAAGCACTTGTCACGCGCACGCACCTAACGCTGAAGTTTCAGCTAGCGTGACATCACTCGTGTTTTACATCAATCTTTATAAAATACCATAAAGTTCCGAAAGCAAGCCCCCGCCCCCGAATATAACCCCCTCGGAATACAAGCACACCAAATCTGAGATACACAACTCCCTCCAATTATAACCCCCCTGAATATAAATGCATTTGTTACCAAGCTAGTGAAAGTTTAGTTATAGCTGAAATAAATAAGAAAAAAAGTGGTGTTTAATTCTTTTTGTTTGGGGTGATACTCTAGGGTTATTTTTTAGGGTAGTGCTATTTCTAGAAAAGGTAGTTTTAGGATATTTATCTAAATTTCCCGACAAGCAACCCTGGCAACCAACTAAGGGGGGAGGGGGGGCAGGGCCTTTGAACCTCAAAATCCAATAACATGACTCGTACCTGGTCCGCTACCATTTCCTGTCACAGTAAAGGGGCTGAAGAGGCACAGATAAGATTTTGTTATAAGAAATATAAGCATTAAACAAAATGAAGTTCATGTACACATGCTGACTACAACCAGTGTTCATGTATCTTCACAAGCTCGAAATCCAGGACTTTTCAGGAGTATTATACATATTATATTATTATATCGGTTCTTTGTTAGTCAAAAGTAAAGTCATTTCATGTTGCTTGGGTGGGAACTCAAGAACAATGGATTACAAGAACGTGTTCCTATATAATGGGAGTACAAAATCCACTATAGCATTGCAAAAAACTAATGAACTTTGAGGTTTTATGAATGATGGTCTCAAATTGTCACTTTGGCCATTTTGCACCAAGCTCTTCAATTCAGTTAGTCCCTAGAGGTACATCTCTTGTATGTACTACCGATAACTGGTAAGGTCAACTGAAAAATGGAAAAAGAACTTTGTTCTGAAACACAAATGTATCTAATAGCCTATTTCTGAATTACGCTCTAATTCCCACAAACAATGACTTCAAGTCGAGGGTTTGTGCTAAGTTTTCATACATTTTCTGTATTTTTTTGCACAGAGTTACTATTTGCAGCTACTGGAGCAAATTTCAGAAATGGCCAATTATCAGTGATAACATTTTACCTGAGAGTGGAGGAGAACACTGAACTTTGATCCAGTACATCTTTCTGTTGATAAAAATGCAAAATCATTCTGTTGATCTAAGCATCAAATGACCAATGAAATTTATTCCTCTTAATAATTTTTGAGAAAAAAAGAAAAAAGAAATGTGGTTACATGTAAGTAGGTAGTTAGCTTTTTCAAAAACAGTAAATGTTTAGCTAGTTTCTTACAAATGTACGAACTTTTTAAGGTCTTTCAGTCATCATCATTTATTACATAGAGGATATTACATGGGCGCACGGAGATACGAATTTTATCTTTGAGTGTTGACAATATCTCCCGCAAGTGAG